>VDFB02341733.1:0-36013 GCA_007258455.2 Sequoia sempervirens
GATCGAGCCAGTCATTGTTGACACCACTTGTCAAGTTCTAGATTTGGACCTACCATACAACATTTTACTCGGTTGACCTTGGATCCATGCTTTGAAAGCCATTCCCTCCACATATCACTAGTGCTTGAAGTTTCCTTTTGAAGGAACTAAGATTACTATATACGGAGACCCTGATCCATTCCAATATTGTCCCAACTTATGGGGTGTCTCAGAACATCAAGTCCCTATCAATAGGGAAGCTCTAACATCTTTGCCTTCTAAATTCATTGATCCCTCAACACTCATGAAATCTTCTGCTTCTTCATCCATCACTTCCACTCCTACTTCTTTGACCACCATGACCACTTCCATAACACCTTCCACATCATTTATCACCCCAAGTGTTGACTCGAAGTTCCAGATTTAGGATCAAGGATGTGGAGAGTACAAGATGAATACAACCTATTGCATAACCAAGATGCCCAAGTCTCCCCAAGTCTATGGAAAACCTTGTTCTAAAATACAAGCAAAAGAAACTTTTAGGGTTCCTCCAAATACAGTTTTCATAAAGTGGGGTGAAATGAGTCAAGAGGACATAGATGATATACTATCCTGGATTTATAGAGAACCACAAGACTTAACTCCCTTGCCAGTAACAATATATGGAAAAGGATACAACATGATAAAAGAAAAAGTTTATGATGGAAAAAGTGGCTTTGAAGTGGCGATTAAAATGGAAGGCGCCACCGATAGCTCTAAAGACCCAAAAATTCCCGGTTAGGGTTGGCAGTCCCACTCTGTAACTAGCCATCCGGCGCCCCATGTGCCCCATGAGTGCAGCGCATGCTTCGTAAGTTGAGACAATCGGAGGACAATTCCCTCCTTTGAAACTCACCCCCCATGAATGGGAACTGGCCTCAACCCGACCTTTGCGACTACTACCTTGATGAATTATTCCTCGAACCTAGTGAGCCTACATTTGAGGAACTATTCTGGAAAATGTTTAAGATCGATACAACATCAAATGATGTCAAGTCTAGATCATGTTCTATTCCCATTCATCCCAGTCCTGACATACCAACCCAGTCATTCGAAATTGATGACAATCATTCAAAACCACCTGAACCATCACTTTCCACTACTGATCCTAACTCTAATGCTACTCCCTTTGTCCCTTATTTCGCTGGTGAGTATGAAACGAGCGAAGGAGAATACTGGATAGAATCCGACATAGAGCTAGATGATGACAATTTCATTTTTAATGTCTCGACATCCATTTGCATGCTCTCCTTGTCATCTCCTCAATTTGCAAATTCTAATGATGGGATATCTTTAGTTTACCCGGACCTAATTGACTGGAACCAACAAGGACCACCAGTAATGGACACTTTTCAAAATGATGAGGCTTTAGCAGACTTTCTCGGACTACGTGAGGGCATTCCAAATGGTGATCACAAAGCTGGATTTTCCATTGACTTGGATTGTGCTGCTTATTTTGGGGAGACTGTGCCATCCTCTAGTCGCAAAATTAAAAAGAAAAATAAAGTAAAAAATAATACGTCTCTAGGTGAAAACCGAAAGGCACCTTCTGACGACAAAATAGTAAAAATAAAGGATGTATCCGAGGGTGAAAACCTCCCTGAGGCACCTAAGGGTGGAGGATTGGACTTTCTCCCCGTGGACAGAGAAAAATCAGCAATGCTTGTAGAAGACACCATACCAGTTAATATAGCTACTGTGGAAGACCCCAAAATGGTCCTCTTTGCGGCATCATTGACAGAGGTTGAACAACCAATATTTCAAAAGTTCTTCTTAGAACGCAAGGTAAACTTTGCATGGTATTATGCCGACATGCCAGGATTAGATCCTGAGTTAGTATTGCATCACTTGCCATTATTTCTAGATGCCAAGCCAGTAAAACAAAAGCTAAGAAAGATGCACCCACAAGTGGCATTGTTGGTTAAAGTTGAACTCAAAAAGTTGTTGGATGTGGGTTTTATCAAATCAATTGACTATGCTGAGTGGATATCCAACCTCGTACCTATCACTAAGTATACTGGACAGATTCGTGTATGCACAGACTTCCGAGACCTCAATAAATCATGTCCTAAAGATGATTTTACTCTGCCGAACATTGACATCATTGTGGACCTTACAGCTAGATATGAGATGTTGTCCCTTATGGATGATTTCTCGGGTTATAATCAGATTCGTATTGCCCTTGAAGATCAACACAAAACTGCTTTCACATGCCCTTGGGGTACATACTATTGGACTGTAATGCCATTTGGTCTTAAAAATGCAGGTGCTACATATCAAAGGGCAGTGACAACAATATTCATGCACACATTAATGGAGGACTATGTAGATGACCTTTTGGAAAAGTCGTTGACAATAAAAGACCACCTTTCAGTATTGGACAAAGTTTTCAGGAGGTTGGAACAGTATAAGGTCCAGTTAAACCCGAAAAAGTGTGTTTTTGGTGTAGCATCAGGCAAGTTATTGGGATACATAGTCTCCCGTAGAGGAATTGAAGTTGATCCCGCTAAAGTCAAAGCTATATTGGATATGCCTCCTCCTAAGGGAATCAGTGACCTAAGAACGCTACAAGGTAGACTTCAATCCATCAGACGGTTTATTGCTCAACTCACAGATAGGTGTCAACCATTCCAGTATCTTCTACGCAAAGGGATCCCCTTTGTGTGGACAGATAAGTGTCAGGAAGCATTCAACCAGATCAAACAGTATTTATTGTCACCTCCAGTTCTCATGCCTCCTATCCAAGGAAAACCATTAATTTTGTATATCTCTGCAACTACTTCAGCACTGGGGGCATTACTAGCACAAAATGACTATGAAGAAAAAGAGAGGGCCATATATTATATCAGTCGAACACTGGTGGGGTATGAGCTAAATTACACGCCCATTGAACGTTCTTGTTTGACAGTTGTATTTGCAGCCCAAAAATTAAGGCATTACATGTTAAACCATAAGACACATTTGGTAGCTAAGATCGATCCCTTGAAGTACCTCTTGAGTCGAGCAACATTGACTGGACGTTTAGCAAAATGGATTACAATCCTTAGTGAATATGATATTCAATATGTGGAATGAAAAGCCATCAAGGGACATGTAATAGCAGACCAACTCATAGATGCACCAATACCAGATAACCATCCTCTTACAACAGAATTTCCAGATGAGTCTGTATGTCACGTAGAATCTAAACAACCTTGGCAATTATACTTTGATGGATCTCACACTAATCATGGATCAGGAGCTGGAATATTATTCATTACCCCACAAGGAGACTCCATCCCAAGGTCATTCCGCATAGCATTTCCATGCACTAATAACATGGCAGAGTATGAAGCATTAATTACAGGACTTCGAATGGCTATCAAGTGGAAAATTAGGAATTTACAGGTCCTCGGCGATTCTCAGCTAGTTATAAACCAAGTCAATGATGAATATGAAACCAAAGATGAGAAGCTAATTCCTTATAAATGAATGGTTGACAGTTTCCTGACATATTTTCACAGAATATCCTTTGAATTGATTCCAAGAACATAGAATAAGGCTGCTGATGCTATGGCAACTATTGGATCTTTGCTTGATATTCCCAGCAATGTCCCACAGTTTGAGTTTTTGGTTGAGCAGTTATTGGTTCTGGCTTATGATGTCCCCGAATCAGAAATCAGAAATGGTCTGTGAGCTTGTTGGTTCCAGTTCCCCCTGGTACAAGGACATTTTTGACTACCTTCATTCACAGATCCTTCCCCAAAACTTTTCCAATAACCAAAGGAAGTCCTTTATCCGCAAAGTTGCACGTTATACCATCATCCGCAACACCCTTTACCGTCGTAGCTTTGACAATACCCTTCTTCGTTGTCTCAACACTAATGAAGCAAAAGCAACCTTATAGGAAGTACATGAGGGTATATGTGGGTCCCATTCGAGTGGCCCAACCTTAGCTAAAAAGATTATGAGACTTGGTTACTATTGGCCAACACTAGAAAAGGATGCACTGGAATTTGTAAGAACTTGTCGCCAATGTCAGATTCATAGTGATTTGATTCACGCTCCAGCACAAGAGTTGAGGCCGATCACTTCTCCTTGGCCTTTTGCACAATGGGGACTTGATCTCGTGGGCAAGATTCACCCTACATCCTCCAATGGACACAAATTCATTATCACCGCCACTGAGTATTTTACTAAGTGGATCGAGGCCATTCCACTCACTTACATTACTGGCAAACAAATCTCCAAGTTCATCCTCAATTACATCATTTTTCGGTATGGCATTCCACAATCCATCATCACGGATAATGGTCGTCCCTTCAAAAACCATGAAGTCTGTGAATTATGTCAACGTTTCCATATTAGCCACCACTTTTCCACGCCATATTACCCACAAGGAAATGGTCAAGCTGAGGCATCTAATAAAACCATTATCAAACTTCTTAAAAAGACTGTCAATGACGCTGGTCGTGACTGGCACATCCAACTCAACCCTGCTTTGTGGGCATACTGCACGAGCATTCATACTCCCACTGGTGCCACTCCTTTTTCCCTTGTCTTTGGAGCTGAAGCCATCTTTCCCATAGAGGTCGAAATTCCATCTTTGCGAGTCTCCATGAAAGGCCTCATCACTGATGAAGAATACAGACAATCAAGACTACATGAGTTAGAAATGCTAGATGAACACAGACACAATGCATTGAATCATTTACGAGCATACCAAAATCGTCTTTGCAGAAGCTATAACAAAAGGGTGATGACTCGACAGTTTGACATTGGTGACTTAGTTCTCATGCAAAATCCCAAGAATCAGTCAGATAGGGAGAAGCCAGGAAAATTTGAGCCCAATTGGCTGGGCCCTTACGTCATCATAGCATCATTTGGTTCTGGAGCATATCAGTTAGCTACTCTTGAAGGTGAACAATTGATAGAGCCAATCAACAGTCTACATTTGCGCAAATTCTATGCATAGCATCAGAAAGCCTATCTAAAAACCAGTAAAAATACAAAAAAATTAGAAAATCAAAAAAATCGTCACCTTGATGAAAACCTGGCAAACAGGCGTCCTGGTGACACCAAAAAAATAAAAAAATAAAAGAAAAGAATAAAATGACAAAAATAAAGAGAAATAATTCGTCCAATAGTGAAAACCTGGTAAACAGGCACTTTGGATAAGTACCATGGTGAAAACCTGGCAAACAGGCGCCATGTGTAGTCAGTCATTGTTGTGCCATCTACTGTCACTCTATCTACCTTTGTCCCTAATGAACATACTCTTTTTCGACATTCGCCATAACACTTTGTCCTAATATCATGATACTTCTATCCATGGCTGACAATAGTTGAAATCAAGTCTTGCATATTGTCCATTGTCCATGCTAGTCATGCCTTTTCTTTACATTTCATTTTTTTCTTGGCTCATACTCAACTTGACTAGGGGAAAACTTTTATCATGAGACTGTAGTGGGTACCGCACGTGATCCTAAAAATTAGAAAATGTCCTGAAAAAAGACCTAAAAATAAGAAAATGTCTTGAAAAAAGACCTAAAAATCAGAAAATGTCCTGGAAAAAGACCTAAAAATCAGAAAATGTCTTGAAAAAAGACCTAAAAATTAGAAAATGTCCTAAAAAAAGACCTAAAAATAAGAAAATGTCCTGAAAAAAGACCAAAAAATTGAAAAATGTCCTAGAGAAAACACAAAAATTCCAAAAAATAGAGTCATGTCAGTCAGCATAGTCACGCCAATTCAACTCTTGATTAGTCTTTGGTCGTGTCGAACTACGTTGTCTCTGCACATTTGCTACGTAGGCAAGGCTCATCTTCAAGCCCCCGAGACATTAGGTCAGTCCAATTAGGTTTGTCAAAATAAATCACGACTCAATCTTTCATCAACAAGACAAAGTCTTTGGTCATATCGAACTACGAGGTCTCTGAGTGCATGACGTAGGCAAGGCCATCTGTCGATGGGCCCCCGAGGCTGCACTAGGTCAGTCCATTAGGGTTCATTGCACAATTTTTGCACACACATGAAACAATCCTTAAACTTGAATGAACAATCTACCCAAGTGAACTTCGACAATCTGTCAGTGGAACATGACAATCATCTTGGCATATCAAAATTAGTCAATCTCAGTCAAACTTAGTCAAGCTAGTCAAATCTTGCTTACTCTTTAGATGTGTCCTTCTGAAGGGTAGCCCGTCATTTAATCATTCCCTAGGATGTGTCCTTCCTAGGCATCGTCATCATCATTTGACATTTTGAGCAATCCTCTTGACATTTAAGGATCGCTCCTCTTGACATCAATGTTCTTTTAGATGTGTCCTTCTGAAGAACAACCCCTATCATTTATGCCTTAGGATGTGTCCTTCCTAGGCATCATCACTGTCACCTGGAATTTTGAGGGATCCTCTTGAATTTTGGGGGTTTCTCCTCTTGACATCAACATTATTCAGGATGTGTCCTTCCTGAATTTGGCAATCTTCAACACTCATCATCTTGGCATCATCAAAACCTTGACACCCTGGCATCTCGAAATCAAACCGGACATCTTGACATTAAAACACTTGGAAAACACTTGGCACTTGTCTGTTGATTTTTCATCATGTTACTAGTTTTTCAGCGAGATCTCGACAATAGGATTTAGAGAAGCAGCGATGTATCATGAGGTTTGTTTTGTATTTTGACACTCATGTTACTAGTTTCTCAGTGATGTCCTGACTCTGGGATTTAGAAAAATAGCGATGTATCATGATGATGGATTTGGCTTTATTTTGTCCTTTTTGGTAATCATGTTGCGAGTTTCTCAAGGATGTCCTGGAAATAGGATTTAGAGAAGCAACGACGTTTCACGATTTGTCTTTCTTGTCTTTTTTTGCTTGCGGTTGGTTATGGAAAAAAGACTGGGGAAAATGTGCCTTTTTGTATGAGTCATGATCATCCTTGTCTGTGACTGCTTATCTCACGTGATGGTACAACCTTGCACACCTTGGTCTATGTCATATCATGGTGTTTGTTGGCCATTACAGTAATCTTCCCAATGATGATAAATATAAAAATGTAAGTATGAAAGTTGGTTCCCCTATCTTTTTTTTTCATCTAGCTTTCCATCTTCATCCTCCCTTCTCTTCCATGCTAGTATCCATCCCCTTCCAAGCTAACATTTATTTTGTCTTTCATCCTCTAGTCTTCTCATCAATTTCGAGAGCACACTCGTGTTCTTGGAACCCGTCTGTCCTCTCAAGGGGGCATACGGTAACCCTCCTCGTCATTCTTCCTCATCTTATTTTGCACTGGGGCATGACTTTGACTTTTTTTCTTTGTCACAATGTGACAGGTTGCATTATGACAAAGAGGGGCAAAATGTAGACACATAAAAATGTCCTAAGCCTTCGAGCGTCATTTTTCTTCATCCTCGTCCTTCGATAATTGAATAATTTTAGTTATTCAATTATGTTTGATTACATTCCTCTATTAATTAAATAATTTTTAATAATTATTTAATTAATTCGCTTTCTAATATTTATTCTATCCTAACCAATTAAATAAACTAATTGCATCACTAATTTCTTCCTCTTCTTCAATAGTTAAATAAATTATTATTTATTTAATTATTTTGTCATCTTTCATCTATAGTTAAATAATTACCATTAATTATTTATCTATTCATAGTCCTTTAATTCTTCCATAGTTAAATAATTATTAAAATCATTTAACTATCCCATGCCACCTTCCCTATTAAATAATTAATCTAAATTAATTATTTAAGGTCTAATTTCTATCTCTCCATTTAATTAAATTAATAAATGCTCCTCTTTCATTTTTTTTCAAATAAATTATTTGAATAAATAATTTATTTTCCCACTTCATCCATTTCACTCGACACCAAATAAATAATTTGAATAAATTATTTATTTTCCATAATCCATTCCTCTATTTTCAAATAAATTATTTGAATAAATTATTTATTTTCCACTTGTCCTTCCTCCATTTCGAATAAATAATTTAAAATAAATTATTTATGCACCACTTGGTCAAAGATACCCTGTCATAATCCCCTGTCATAACATTCATTTCCTGTCATAGCTTGCATGTCCCTGCATGTCCTTGCATGCCTATCCTAGCCTGCATGTCTGTCATGGCCTGCATGTCTTTGCATGTCTTCCTGTCATGATTCCTCCAAGAATAGCATATTCTTGGTGCATCAATTCTGGACCATTGATCTTGGCATCTTTTCTAAGACTTAATCTCAACCATCCATTTGGTAACATCCCTCTCATGCATTCCCATCCATTGATCTTGGAATCTTTCTAGAATTAATCAGCAATCCCATTGAATGGTTTTCTATAAAGCAATCCTTCTCATTTCAGCTTGTCAGCTTCTTTACCAACTTTTCTATATCATTTCTTAATTATTTGCACAAGTTACTTTCGTCACGAGGCATATTGCAAAGGAGAAATAGGAGAGCAAAGAGAATCAACTACAATATAGAATTACTTTATTTTGTTGCTTTCATTTGGAAATCTCCATTTGTTGTATTCTCTTGTTTTGGATGAGGTTAATAGTTTAAGTATTGTTGTCACTTTATCTATTCTATTGCTGGGAGGTTTTCACCCTAGGATCGTCCTTTATTTTATTTGCTTTCATTTGGAAATCTCCATTTGTTTGTATTCTCTTGTTTGGATGAGGTTATTTTATTTGCTTTCATTTTGGAAGTCTTTGGTCGTGTCGAACTACGAGGTCTCTGAGTGCATGACATAGGCAAGGCCATCTGTCGATGGGCCCCTGAGGCTGCACTAGGTCAGTCCATTAGGGTTCATTGCACAATTTTTGCACACACATGAAATAGTCTTTAAATTTGAACGAACAATCTACCCAAGTGAACTTCGACAATCTGTCAACGGAACATGACAATCATCTTGGCATATCAAAATCGGTCAATCTCAGTCAAACTTAGTCAAGCCAGTCAAATCTTGCTTACTTTTCAGATATGTCCTTCTGAAAGGTAGCTCGTCATTTAATCATGCCCTAGGATGTTTCCTTCCTAGGCATCGTCATCGTCATTCGACATTTTGAGCAATCCTCTTGACATTTAAGGATCACCCCTCTTGACATCAATGTTCTTTTAGATGTGTCCTTCTGAAGAACAACCCCTATCATTTATGCCTTAGGATGTGTCCTTCCTAGGCATCGTCACTGTCACCTGGAATTTTGAGGGATCCTCTTGACTTTTGGGGGTTTCTCCTCTTGACATCAACATTATTCAGGATGTGTCCTTCTTGAATTTGGAAATCTTCGACACTCGTCATCTTGGCATCGTCAAAACCTTGACACCCTGGCATCTCGACATCAAACCATACATCTCGACATTAAAACTCTTGGCATCCAGACACACTTGGAAAACACTTGGCACTTGTCTATTGATTTTTCATCATGTTACTAGTTTTTCAGCGAGATCTCGACAATAGGATTTAGAGAAGCAGCAATGTATCATGAGGTTTGTTTTGTATTTTGACACTCATGTTACTAGTTTCTCAGTGATGTCCTGACTCTGGGATTTAGAAAAACAGCGATGTATCATGATGATGGATTTGGCTTTATTTTGTCCTTTTTGGTAATCATGTTGGGAGTTTCTCGAGGATGTCCTGGAAATAGGATTTAGAGAAGCAACGACGTTTCATGATTTGTCTTTCTTATCTTTTTTTGCTTGTGGTTGGTTATGGCAAAAAGACTGGGGAAAATGTGCCTTTTTGTATGAGTCATGATCATCCTTGTCTGCGACTGCTTATCTCACATGATGGTACAACCTTGCACACCTTGGTCTATGTCATATCATGGTGTTTGTTGGCCATTACAGTAATCTGCCCAATGATGATAAATATAAAAATGTAAGTATGAAAGTTGGTTCCCCTATCTTTTTTTTCATCTAGCTTTCCATCTTCATCCTCCCTTCTCTTCCACGCTAATATCCATCCCCTTCCAAGCTAACATTTCTTTTGTCTTTCATCCTCTAGTCTTCTCATCAATTTCGAGAGCACACTCATGTTCTTGGAACCCATCTATCCTCTCGAGGGGGCATACGGTAACCCTCCTCATCATTCTTTCTCATCTTATTTTGCATTTGGGGCTGACTTGTTTTTTCTTTGTCCTGTCGACAGGTTGCATTATGATAAAGAGGGGCAAAATGTAGACACATAAAAATATTCCTAAGCCTTGAGTACCATTTTTCTTCATCCTGGTCAACCCAGTAATTGAATAATTTTGAATTATTCAATTCTGTTGATACATTCCTCTATTAATTAAATAATTTTTAATAATTATTTAATTAATTCACTTTCTAATATTTATTCTTATCACGACTAATTAAATAAACTAATTTGCATCACTAATTTCTTCATCTTCTTCAATAGTTAAATAAATTATTATTTATTTAACTATTTTCATCTTTCATCTATAGTTAAATATTATTGGTATTTATCTATTCATCAGTCATAATTATTTATATTAATTGTGAAATCGATAATTTAACTATCCCATGCCATCTCTCTAATTAAATAGTTAATCTAAATTAATTATTTAAGGTCCATTCCATCTCTCCATTTAATTAAATTAATAAATTTAATTAAATGCTCCTCTTTCATTTCTCCAAATAAATAATTTGAATGATAATTTATTTTCCCTTATCCATTTCCTCTATTTTCAAATAAATAATTTGAATAAATTATTTATTTTCACTATCCATTTCTCTATTTTCAAATGATTATTTGAATAAATTATTTATTTTCCACCTGTCCATTTCCTCCATTTTTGGATAAATAATTTAACATAAATTATTTATACACCACTTGGTCAAAGATACCCTGTCATAACATTCATTTCCTGTCATAGCTTGCATGTCCCTGCATGTCCTTGCATGCCTATCCACAACCTCCATATACCATCATGGCCTCCATGTCTTCACATGTCTTCACTGTCCTGATTCCTCCAAGAATATATTATATTTTTGGTGCATCAATTCTAGACCATTGATCTTGGCATATTTTCCGAGACTTAATCTCAACCATCCATTTCGTAACATCCCTCTCATGAATTCCCATCCATTGATCTTGGAATCTTTCTAGAAGATTAATCTCAACCATCCATTCGAATGGTTGTCTATAAAAGCAACCTTCCTTCTCCATTTACAGCTTAACAACTATTCTTCTCCAACTTTCTTGCACTACCATTTAAGATTTTCGTATTTCAACAAATCGGGGTAAAATTTGCATAACAAGAAGAAGGAGCAAGAGAAGGAATCAACTACAATATAGGGAGTGTTTTATTTTGTTTTCTTTCATTTTGAAATCTTCATTTGTTTGTATTCTCTTGTTTGGATGAGGTTAATAGTTTAGAGGTGTTAGCTGTCACTTTATCTATTCTATTTGATTTTAAGCTTCATCTACATTTGCACTATTTCACCGAGAAATCAAATGAATATATAGTGTTAGGCGTAGCGGAAATGATAAAGTGACGGCTAACATGAAGCGCTATTAACCTATAAAAGCAAAGAATAGCATATTCTTAATTGCATCACGATTCTTTATTTTAATTGGTCGGATAAGATAAATGTTAGAAAGTGAATTAATTAGGCTGAAAATGAATTAATGAGACCAATAACAAAATGTAAGTATGAAAGTTGGTTCCCCTATCTTTTTTTTTTCATCTAGCTTTCCATCTTCATCCTCCCTTCTCTTCCACGCTAATATCCATCCCCTTCCAAGCTAACATTTCTTTTGTCTTTCATCCTCTAGTCTTCTCATCAATTTCGAGAGCACACTCGTGTTCTTGGAACCCATCTATCCTCTCGAGGGGGCATACGGTAACCCTCCTCGTCATTCTTTCTCATCTTATTTTGCATTGGGGCATGACTTTGACTTATTTTTTCTTTGTCACAATGCAACAAGTTGCATTATGACAAAAGAAGGCGAGAAGAAATGATGAGGAGGGTTCCCAGTGGGAAAATGATAAAGAGTGAATAGATAAAGTGACGGCTAACACTTTTCACGTCGGAAATAGGGTCTGAAAAGCATAAATAATTATTTTTTCCCTTAAGGACTCATTTCTAGAAATAATAACCGTTTCTCTTACGCAGGATCACTTTCGAGAAGTGCAAGGAGATACTTACATCTCACTTTATCCGTGGTTAGAAAATCAAATATTTTCAAAACTAACCAAGAATATACTATTCTTGGTCAGGAAAAAGTATTAAAAATAGGTGTGAGATGGGGTTAGAAATCAAATAGAATAGATAAAGTGACAACTAACACTTCTAAACTATTAACCTCATCTAAACAAGAGAATACAAACAAATGGAGATTTCAAAATGAAAGCAAATAAAATAAAGTACTCCCCATATTGTAATTGATTCCTTCTCTTGCTCTCCTTCTTCTTGTTATGCAACTTTGCCCTCAGATTTGTTGAAATATTTGTGCAAAACCTACAAATGGTAGCAAGAAAGTTGGAGAAGAATAGTTGTTAGGCTGAAAATGGAGAAGAAAGTTTTATAGACAACCATTGAATGGGCGGTTGGGAATTAATCTTCTGAAAGATTCAGATCAATGGATGGGAGGTGCATGAAAGGGATGTTATAAATGGATGGTTGAGATTAAAGCCTCGGAAGATGCCAAGATCAATGGTGCAATTGATGCACCAAGTACTATTCTTGGAGGAATCATAATGAGACATGCAAAGTTGTCACCCGAGGCCACCCAAAGACATGCGAGCTAGGATAGGCATGCAAGGACATGCAGGGACATACAAGCTATAGCGAAATGAATGTTATAGCGGTATCTTTGACCAAGTGAACATAAATAATTTATTTTAAATTATTTATTGAAAATGGAGGAAATGGACAAGTGGAAATAAATAATTTATTTGAAATGAGGGAAATGGACAAGTGGAAAATAAATAATTTCAAATTATTTGTTTGTTGAAATAGAGGAAATGGACAAGTGGAAAATAAATAATTTATTCAAATAATTTATTTGAAAAAATGAAAGAAGACATTTAATTAATTTTAAATTAAATGGAAGATGAAATTAGACCTTAAATAATTAATTTAGATTGTAATTATTTTAATAGGGAAGAGTGGCATGGGATAGTTAAGTAGTTTTAATAATTGTTAACTATGGAAGAGTGGACTGCTGAATAGATAAATAATTAATGGTAATTGTTTAACTATAGATGAAGATGACAAAATAATTAAATAAATAATAATTTATTAACTATTGAAGAAGAAGATGAAGAAATTATTGACACAATTAGTTTTATTTAATCGGTAAGGATAGAATAAATATTAGAAAGTGAATTAATTAAATAATTATTTAAAATTATTTAATTAATAGAGAATATAATCAAACATAATTGAATAACTAAAATTATTCAATTATGAAGAGACGAGATGAAGAAAAATGGCCTTTCGAGGCTTAGGACATTTTTATGTGTCTCTGATACCATGATGAAAAATTGACAAACAGGCATCATGTTTAATCCATTACCCTCTTGCACTCTACAATTGGGGGCAAGTTTCATCCATGCTATCCTACCTACCACATCCCCATTTATCCCTCATTTCCTATTGATTATCCTAGACTTACATTCATCCTCCATTTTCCCTCCTTTGATCTTGAAAAGGCTAAGGATCTTGATGAAAACTTGACAAACAAGTATCATGTTTAATCCATTACCAATCTGAAATCTCAAAATACGTGCTATTCTTGATTGAACCAAAAATGGGGTATTAAAGAAAAGAATAGAGGACTTATGATCATCGATTTTCTAACCTGAAGTTGCAAGATAGATATCTAGAGCCCTCCTAATACTAGTCACTTCTCAAACTCTGGAAACTCCCAACAAAGTTGTATCATCCACAAATTGTAAATGAGATTGGGGAGGCAACCCATCTCCCTAATTCTAACCCTGAATTAGTCCACATATCACATGGGATTTCAATATTTTCTCCAAGCCTTCAAGCATAATAATAAAATGATAAGGAGACAAGGGATCACCTTGGCGAAGACCCTGAGAAGCTCCAAATAGAGAAGAAGGTTCCCCATTAATCAACATAGACTAGGAGGTAGACATAACACAACTCATTACCCATTCAATCCAACCTTCACCAAAACCAAAGGTGGTGAGAGTCTTCTAAAGAAAATACCATTTAACCCAGCCATAAGCTTTGGCTATATATAGCTTAATAAGCATAGCCTTCTTCTTGGAAACCTCCATAGAGTGAATGGTTTTCGTAGCAATAACCACCCCATCTAGGATTTTCCTACCAACAACAAAAATGTCTTGCTCTTCTGAAATAATCTTGCCAAGCCACGACTTAAGTCTCTCTACTATCAATTTAGAAATAATTTTGTAGACCACATTACACAAGGCTATTGGTTTGAAGTAGTCAAGGGAATTAGCTCCCTACCTCTTAGGGATAAGTGTAAGAAAGGTAGAATTCATTTCCCTCAACATCTATTTTCTACTCTGAGATTCCTGCACAACATCTAATAAATCAAATTTGATAATCTTTAAAAACTTCTAAAATAATTCAATTGGAAAATTGTGAGGACTAGGGTCCTCTCCATTTTTCATCATGAATGCAATCTCATATACCTCCACCATCAAGATAAGCCTAAGAAACATCTCATTTACCTCAAGAGAGACAATTTGGGGAATGCATTCAAAGATAATATTTTCTTACTCCACCACATCAAGAGAATCCTCTTTGAACAAGGAAGAATAAAAATGAATAGCTTCCTACAAGATATCATTAAAATGAAGATAGTTTTTGCCCATGGGAGGACACTAGAGAAGAAATCAAATTACCATTTCTTCTAGCTTTAAAAAAGTTGAAAAAAAACTTGTATTCCTATCTCCCTCCTGCAGCCAGTCAATCTGAGCCTTTTGTTTCCAAAAGATCTCTTCTCTCAATTCCCATTCAACAAACTCCTTCCTAGATTCCTCTTCTTCTCTAAGAGATTCCTTGGACATCCCTTGATCCCTATTCTAAATAGTGATGGTATTCAATCATTTTTGGGCAATTTATTTTGACTTAAAAATATTTCCAAAACTATATCTATTCCACTTTTTTAACTGACACTTCACACACTGAAGTTTCTTGACAAAATAAAACATAGTAGTACCATAAGTTGCTGTACCTTTCTTCCACCATTCCTTCATGAGATCCTGTAGAGAAAGATTTGATAACCACATAAGCTAAGACTTAAAAGAAGGGTACTTAGAACAAATCCTCTCATTCACAACAAATTTGATAGGCCAATGGTTGGATCCTTTCCAATCCAAGTGTATACACTAAAAACGGTCATCACATTCAATTAATTAAATACAACCTATTTGATTAATGATTCAATTACATATAAATAAGGTCTTAATTTATTTATATTGTTCACTTTCCTTTCAATTCTCCAAAATCACATTCTTCTAAATAATTAAATAAACAAAATACCCTAAACATGTTTATTTAATTAACCTTCCTTAATCTTGATTAAGAATTAGAGCACATTTCTACAACTTTTTGTGTGCCACCTCATAAATGTCACATGAAAATAAATAAGCCTAATTATTAATTAGAATTATCCTCACATACTTCCACCAATGAGAAAAAGCACATGGCTTTATTCCCCCACACTTCCAACAAATTTGGAGCACATGGGTCTTTGTTTCACACACTTGGGAATTCCATACATTTGGCATGTTTCCAATTGGTCAAAGGATTCTCTCCACACACATGGCATGTTGTCTTTGGTCAAGGAGACAACATCTTGATTCCTTTCATCTCCACTGTCTATTATTTCTCCTTCGAATCTAGACCGTTGATAGTTGCCACCTCACAAAATACTTGAGAAACCCTATAAATACACCCTCTTTCCTTAGCATTTATCATCCACAATTTGAGAAAAGTTACTATGCAGGTTTATCTTAGGAGCTTGGAGCTTTCATCAAGTCTTATAATTAGTTTTCATATCATGTGTTACTTTGCATTCTCATTTTAGATTACTTAATTGCTTCATAGTTTCATTTTATCATCCCCATTGCATCATAGTTACATTTTAGGGTAGTTTTTTTTATGTTTGCATTTGATCATATGCATAATCATGGATAGTTCACTATAGTTTCATATCATCTCACTAATCTCCACTTTTTCATCTATCATCAACATCATCTTTCGTTTATCATCGTATTCATCATCAATTCCATCATCCTGTTTCATTTAGAAGCATACTACTAATCCTTTTAGCACACATTTGCTCATAGAAATAATCTTAGCTTGCATATTAAGCATCAAATCTCCTTTTCTAGGTATTCAGTTTACAACCATTGTGCTCATAGAAATATAAGGGCCAAACGGTTTAATAAATCCCTAGAAATAGAGGACAATGATACGTATTTGAAATATTTGATTGTATTACGAATAGAGTAGTTTACTTGATCAAAATTTGAATGTAAACCGTTTCATTAAGGTTTGTGTTGACATTGAATCTCTCCACATTCGACACACGCACACCAAGATATCCAAACTAGTAAGCCAATTACTACCAATCCAAAATCTAGAGACTAGAAATCTATCCAGTTGCTCTAAGATAAAGCCATCTCCACATCTCCTATTGGTCCATGTGAAAACACCATTACCATGATTTACATCTATAAGGTTCAGAAGATCAATATTCTCTTTTAAAATTTTAGATGAGGGATCCAACCTATCCACCCCTCCCCTTTTTTCCTCCAAACTGGTAATATCATTAAAATCACTAGAAAATATCCATAGGAGAAAAGGATCTAAGGAACACACAAACCTAATATGAGACCAGAGTTGACACTTACTAGAAATTTTTTTTGGATCATAAACATTTGTAGTTAGGATGAATTCACCAAAAAAAATCTTGAAGCAACCTTAAATAATGAGTTTATACTAGCAATCCACTAGATAGGAGAAATATTACATGGGTCCCAGAGACAAACAACCCCTCTGTATCTACCTTATGCTCCGATACACTAAAATTGACCTCTCTACCACACCTTAGAGGCCACATTAAGCATATGATCCAATGTCAACTTAGTTTCATGAATGAACACCACATTAGGAGAATGCAACTTAATCAAATCTTGAACATCCTTTTGTCTAGGGGATCTATTCATTCCACTTGTATTCCATGACAAGATAATAATTTTTGTAGGTTAGATAAGTGGGAATAAATGGTCCTCACCGATCCTCACTCTAAAAAATTCTCCCGCATTACTTTAATTTTGTCTTGATACTTCTTTCTATTCACTTTGGAAGACTTCTCAGAGCTTCATTTTTAAGGTTTTTTTACTGCAACCCCAAAGTAGGCATAGTTTTTTTGCTCTTACTAGGATCCAAAGTCACTGTCACTAACACTGGTTCATGCAAAGCCACAACCAAACCATCATTTTAAACCTTGTTGATAGGAAAAGACAACTCACTAGGGGACAACAAAATCTGGCTAGTATCCGTCTGAGAGACAATCCGGTTCTCCTCCAAACTATTGTGCTTCCATTAAAGATCCAACTAATCTACTCCCATATCATCTGATCTAGAATGATGCATACCAAGGAAGCCATCATACTGATCCAAATCCTCCAAATCCTCAAAGCAGTTGAAGGACACATTTGCTTGCATATCCTTCAAATTTCTCTTTAGTCCTCTACCCTTGTTACATGGCTTGATTGAAATGAAGCCATCTTTATCTGTATCCCCCAAACAAAGGTGATTTCACTTTATCCATTGGAGGAGTTGTGCAAGAGGGAAACTTGGAAGAAGATGCCTTCGTATGCCCTCCTGAAAAACAAATTTTAGGAAATTTATTCTAAAGGTGCTCGTATTCATGACATATCTGGCAACAAAAAGGAAGAGCCTCATAATCCAATTGTTGAATCAAAGAAGTGGACCCAACCTGAATCTCCATCGAATTTGGTAATGGACTATTTAGATCAATTTCAACACAAATATGAGCACATGAAATTACCTTTTTATCCATCATCTTCTAGGATGGTACTAGTTTTCCCATAAACAAGGAAATCATGTGCATGATATTATTCTGCTAGAAATCCAAAGGAAACCATGGAAGCCTTATCCAAACCAAGACCTTTGAAAAATGTTCCTCAGCTAGGTTAAACCCTACATGCTAGGGTTTGATAAAGTCCCACTTGATTATAAAAATAGGGGCCCCTTCAAAACCCTTGTTTCGATCCGCCATGTAGGAGAACACCACCATGAAATAGTTATTGGTTGGTTAAGATAGGAACGTAGCTTAATTAAAAGGTTAACGAATATCATGTTTCCTTTTGGTTAAGTTAGGAACATAGCTTAATTAATGGGTTAATGAACACCTTGTCTTTTGTATGTGATGGATGGTAGGCATATGCTCTCCCCTTAAATGGGTGATCCAAAAATCCAAACCCGTTCTTGTTTATGTGCGAGTGTAAGTGGAGCATATAGCGTGGGTTCTCTCTTTATTCAATGGAGATAAAGAGTGATCGAACTACAGGTATGCTTGCTTGATTTTGTTTATCCTAGAGGGCCCGCCTTGTGGGAAAAATTAATCACCCAAGGGAATGACCCAACCGGTAACACACTAAAGCCAAGCAACTTCCAACCGAGATATAAATGTGGATACTTGAGGAAATTTCAAGTATTACGAGGATAATTCTGACGATATGGATTGAAAGGGATTCTCGCCGTATGGATTATCCCCCACAAATGGAATGCTCACATTAAAACCCTTGTTGTAGATTTTTGAAAATCCTTTATCTATTCTTTGGTGCAACAATAGTCATTTCCAAGGCATCCACATTCTTGTAGTTTTTAGTAGAGGTGATTAGTTCACCATGGGAGTTTCATGAGGAATATAAGCTTAGTTGTCCTAAGAAGAGAGTGCACTATAAGGGGGAGCCCGTGCAACCAAGCTTTTGAATTCATTCACTAAAGATAGTGAGGTTGGGGTAAAACCTATGTGGAATCTAAAAGAATACAGTCTTACAAAGCCTTAGGAGTGTATATTCTGCTTGATGTGTCTTAAAAAAAAAACTCAAACAAAACACCATAAAAAATGTTACTCTTTGAAAGTGAAAACCTTGATTTAGAACTACATTCATTGAGGTAGACAAGTCAGTAACTTAGGTCCATCCATCTTCAGAAAATCAGTCCTTTCAGCAGTGTTCAACCTTTGCTTAGGAAAAATAGAGTCAGAATATGTGGTTTGCACGATGATTTCATGAAAGATCAAGATTAGAAAACCAAAGATCAAATCCCTTAGTCCAAAACAACATCAAAAATGTTTTTCTATGCTCTATGACTTTAGAGAAAGGTTAACCTTCAATTTTTACAAGAAATCTTGTAAGAACAATCTAGAGTTATACATGATGTACTATGGTCAAAATCCAAGACTTTTCCAACATTTTGAGTACCTTAATTACACCTCTTGAATCAAAACTCCAAGTCCAAGATCATTCCTTGGATACCTTAGAAGTCTAAACTTGTTAAAACCAACCTATACAAGTGGAACTTTCCAAACTAAACCTAGATCTAAACATCTCAAAATTCCTAAATCATCAAAATTTATCATATCTTTGATTGTTAAACCTAGTTTCATCATTGGGATTTTTCATCCTTTAATCACAAAACAACATTATACAATCAAATCAAACTTAGTCCCATCAATAGAATTTGTCATTCTATTCTACTTAGTTGTAATCCTTGGCACTCCTCCAAACAAAAATAAAAGTTTAGCTAGATTGTAACACTTGTATGACCATTTTAACAAGATCCCAACGTTGAAACTCAAAATAGTGAAATCCAAACCACCATGGCTGAAATAGATGAGGATCAATTGAATGCTTTAGCTCATCAAATGAAAAATTTTCAACAACAAATCTAGGATATGCAAGGGGAAACAACCACAAAAAGACATTTGCGGCCACATATCTATTCCTATCCATCTAACAGAAATATGGACATGACACCTTCTCCACCAACAACTACATCATCCAAGTTCAATGTCTTTGAATTTTTGAAAAATTTAAATGAGAATCCCAAATCTCAGTCCTCAAACACAAATGATATTGAACAATCTTACCATGTCATGCATCTATCATCATCTCCCATAAGCCAAAATAAATATTAGGATTCTTTCACCCAAGTCAACTATTCCATCCAACCACATTCTTCTATCATATCTTCTATATCCAATGATTCATGTCAATCTCTCAGTCCAAACCATGCTATCATAGACTCCTCTACACCTCAAGATCAAAAAATTATTTCCACTTCATCCAATGATACAAAAAATCCACAAGTTCTTCCAATATTTGACCAAGACCACATCTCTCAAGAATTCTATGATGATCCCCTCCTTTCAATTTTCATCCACAAGGATTCCCTTCCATCTCAAGAGAAAAGTATCCTTCCAAGACCTCCTTTGACCCCATCTAATGATTCCATACCATCTCAAGATTCCATTTCATCCCAGGAGCATGATAGTTCTCCCATCCTATCTAATGATGTCCTATCACTCGATGATCGAGATATAGTTCCTCATCAAGATAAAGATATGCTTCCATCCAAGGATATCCCTTCATTCCATGAGGATGTTCATCCTTCTCAAGATCAAGATATACCTTCCATACCACCACATGATGATTCCAAACCTAATGAAGAGAAAGCTACTTCATCTTCTACACCTCGTGATATTCTTCCAAGTCAAGATCAAAGTACCCCATCATCCCCATGTCAAGATCCTATCACACCTATGCAAGCTATCCATGAACCACACACCTACAAATTTAGATCCTCCACCTTCATCCACTCTGGTTTACTTCCAACACCTATCCTTTCATCCATATCATATCCTCCCCAAAATGGACTCACATCTTGTTTCACAAACAACACATCTCATTGGTAAGCGAACGTGTCAAAGTATGAAATACAAAGGAAAAGGATTAGAACTTCATGAACAAGGTATCCTAGAACCCCTTTTTGCTCAAGAAAACCCATATTACCATGGCCTTGGTTATACACCTAAGTTTCCTAGTCCATAAAACCTACCATCTATCTTAGGTCCTCATCCTAATCCACCAAACCTTCCATCTATCCTAGGTCCTCATCCTAGTTCATCAAACCTTCCCTCTATCCTAGATCCATATCCTATTCCTCAAGAACAACAAAGGCACACATCCTTGATGCCCTTTCAAAATTCTACCACCAACAACTCATCCATGATACCTCCATACCATTCATCTCCATCCATCTCTCCTATTTCTCTTGGAAGAAATTTGGGTGCCAAATGTCAAAAGATTCCATATCAAAATTTGCATGTATCAAAGGATCAACATGTCTCCTCGAAGAGGCATGCAAAAATAAAAGAAAATTTGATCCAAAATCAAAGGAAAAATAAAAAAGGCCACAAAGGCCCATCCAAGAAAAAATAAAAATTTCCAAGACCACAAAGGTCTATAAATCAAGAGGAAAAATATCAATGGCCACAATGGCCACAAAGAAAATATCAAAGTAAAAAATTATGTGGATTCCAAAAAGTCTCATAGAAGCAATGAAATCTAAATGGGCACCCAAATTTGCTAATTCAAAAGCTTCCTCCAATCTTCCATATAAAAGCCTATTATCTTCCAAATCCATTTTTCCTCCATCACTTCATCACCCTTCAAGGTGTGTGAAATTTTTTATCTTTCGATCCTTTCCATCTATCCATCAACAAACCTTTCAACCTCCTATCCATTATCCCATCATACCCTAAATCTGCCAACATTTAGGAGTCCAATTTCCCATTGCCATGGTTTATTAGAGCATGTATTCGAGAGATATTTGGTTGTGAAACTTGATGCTTAAGTCCTTCTTCCATCTCCCTATCATCCATATCCTATCTTCCATATTCCTCTTGCACTCTACAGTTAGGGACAAGTTTCGTCCATCTTATCATTCATGGTCATTATCCCTTTTATGCTTATTCCTTACTTTTCCACCTTTGATCTTGACAAAGTTAAGGATCTTCTTGAACATCATATATATTATCCTTTATGCTTTATCCATATCTTTTGTATCATATCCTTCACCTTATCCATATTCCATCATTCTTTCTAAATACATCCTTTCTTCCCGTCCTTGGTCTTGATGAGGAATAGGGGAAAAATACTTGGGCCTTGTGTCTGTATCTTATCTGGTTGATCTTGATCATCCCATTCATTATCATTATCCTCGCTTTCTTCCATTCCATATCTCCTATCTTATCAAAATCCATGTCATCATGTCCCTTTTGCAACCTTGAATTTTATCGTGCAAATCATATTTGAGCCTAGTTGTAAAACATTATCCAATCTTTGTATATTTTTTCAATCAATCATCAACAATCATCAATCCTATCATCATCCCTTATGGAATCAATCATTCCTGACATCTTAATCAATCAACCATTATCATCTTTCGACAAGAGATATGTTGCTTGTGTGACATGTTTTGCAGTGTATATTTCATTTTGATCTATCATTTATCCATGGTTGTATTACCTCTATTGTGGGGAATCTTGTTCCTTTAATCAGTCATATCCATATCATTAATCCATCATGCTTCCATCTCTACATCTGTCATGTTTCCATGTTCGCCTCATAGCTTGATCCAGTGTTTGTATCGTGGTATCCCCTAGTATTACTCGAACCATTCTGAAAATCAATTTGTCTTATCATATCACACTGGGGGCATGTCCTACATTGGATTGGATTTTTGTACATTCTCAAGTTCAGAAAATCAAAAATCGCAAAAACATTCAAAACATATCAAAATAAAAAAACATTCAAAACAAATCAAAATCCAAAAACATTCAAAACAGATCAAAATACCAAAAACATTCAAAACAAATCAAAATCCAAAAACATTCAAAATAGATCAAAATACCAAAAACATTCAAAACAAATCAAAATCCAAAAACATTCAAAACAGGTCAAAAATTCAAAAAACATAGTCGTTATTCGAACTACGTCGTCTCTGAGCTTTGAACGTTGGCAAGGGTGATCTTGGATTATCCCATGAGATAGTTAGGTCAGGTCTTTTAGGTATCCGCTATGTTCTTATTTTTATCTTGTAAATCTTGGTCGTGTCGTCAGTCGAACTACATGGTCTCTTCATGTATAACGTAGGCAAGGCTAATCTGTTGATCAGCCCCCGAGGCCCCTAGGATAGGTATTTAGGTTAGGTATTGGTTGTCATGGTCATGTCTCACACTAGACTAGGGGAAAAATATTGCACTCACTAAGGGAAAATAAACTCTAAGCTTGAATCAATAGGCAAACAATCGTCAGACCAACGTTACAAACACAAACTTCAAATGGATGATGATCTTTCTGAATCGAGGGTTTATCACGTTAAACATGAAAGTTCAAATTGTTCTACTTTGATTTTTGATATCATATCTCTCGAGTCCTCGATGATGTATCAAACTAGAGGAGCAAGGAAGGAGTATGATTTTTCTTTGTCTGCTATCTATGAGTTTATCATTATTACTTTGCAAGTTTTCGCGAGATGTGCGCTACAAAGTATCATTGATGACATTTTGAATTTGCATAGGAAAAAGATTAACTCTTTTCTTTTTACACAAGTAATGCTCAGGTCATCTCGGTTTAATTATACTTAGATGCTTGCTTTAACTTGCAATTTTAAAACATCATGGAAGTAGTACTCAGGTCATCTTGGTCTAAAATATGCCATTGATGCTTGTACTCACTTTCAACATTTTAAAGGCCCAATGATGATAAAGAGCACAACAAATTGGTTAATATAAATGAAAACTTTTGAATACGATATTTTCATAGTTAAGTTAGACTGCATTCATGTTAGTATTGCATGTGTATTTATGGGGTTTTTCAATGCTGAAACAATTTCACAATGGTGTCATCTCTATTATTAATGGATTGAGTACATTGGACATTAACCAAAAACACATCATTCTCATTTAGTTGTACATCCGTTGCATTATCATTGGCATATGTTAGAAAAATTCTCATCTCATTTACATTCATACATTCCATCACAATATTTTCCTCAGAAAATACAAAAGAAAATAATAAAGGACATACATTGCATATCATTTCCAACATAAAAATCATGTCATCCACTACGCTTAAATAAGTGAGTCTCTTCAAAGTTCCAAGAAAGTTGGGAAATATGTCAGAGTTATATATGAAGCTTAAAAGATCAATCTACTGTAGTCTTCCCACAACTTTTGGAAGTTGGACAGACTCACTTATTCAAGCTTAAGGCCTTGAACATTTGAAGTCATGCACATTCAATCATTTGCATTACACATCATCTAAATTACATCACATTGCATAATCATAAATACATGCATCGCATTGCCTAATCATTATCATCACATAGAAATTAAATAAATTCACAACATTGCATATCATAATAGGGAAATCAAATGCATATCAACATTTAGATCATAGTCACCGCTGCATATCATATATCATAAAAAATGTCATAATGTCCACGTGTACAAGGATATCCAAAAGTAGGATGAGATACATCAAAATACAAAAGGGAATTGTATCATGGGAAATACATCCTCAATCTCACAAACGGTGTATACACAATGTCCAAGGAACATCACAAAATGCTATGTCGAGCTCCCACCAGATGCTGCTGCTCTCATGGAACTAGTACCTCCTCTACTCGATGGACCTGCACCTGGATCTCTCCTATCTCCAGGAAATGGCTGCGTGACACCCATGCTAATAGTCCGAGAATGAGATCTGCTAGAAAGAGAATGTACAAAACTCTCTCATCGCTCAGGAAGAATCAACTCATGATATTTACCTCTATAAAACTACAACTCTTGAGAAATGTGTCAGATCTCTCTGAAGAAATCCATTGTACCTACATAGTGTCATCTGTTGTATCCTCTTGGAAATGGCCTCAGCCTGCTCTATCCGGTGTCTAAAGGAATCCCTCTCTAAAGTAAGTATGATCATCTGTGCCTGCAACTGTTGCATTTGCTGCCTATCTATCCCTCTATTAGTCGTCAAAATATCAATCTGTGCCCGATACTTCCCTAACTCATCCTGAAGGGACACAATATGTGCTCGAGCCTGTGCTATCTCACTTTGAAACGACTGAGCCTCTGCTTGCAAGGCCGCTATCTGTGATGACATCTGATGAGAGGGTATCCCAATCTGAATCCTGGGAAGCACTGCCTGAGCTACAGTAACACTCCTTCTGCACCTCAGAATTGAAAAATCAAATGGATGACTGTCATCTACACCATCATCACTCTCCCCACCACCCACTACACCATCATCACTCTCCCCACCACCCTATGCACTACCATCACCTCTAAAACCACCCTTTGCACCACCACCATCACCTCTGCAAACACCCTCCCCACCATCATCACCCCCCTCATCATCTCCTCCCTTTCCAGCAACTGTCAGTACTGGCTCCTCTAGATGAGTAAATCTAGGAAAGGGATGCATGTGGAAGAAATTTGAATAATCCTCAGTCATCCTAGCATCTGTAATATACAGAACATAATCCCATACACCTGGTTTCAAGGTATAGTACTTTGTACAAGCTGCCTCATATGATACACAAGGCCCCACTCTAAAACATCCTGTCATTTCCATGCATAATGGGAAACTCCTAGGGGCATCCCCTAAACTCGTCCAAACTATCAACATACTCACAGATACAGGTATCGATCAAGCACAACATGTGTCTGCCCAATCAGATAGCGGGATAACAACATATATGACATCTCCAGCTGATCCTCTAGCCACTAATCACAATCCAAGTACTGGCACCATGTGATAGTCTCCAAATCATCCAGAGCACGCCTCCAATAGGCAAACTTGCCCAGCTTATGTTGGACATGTGGACCGTTGTAAAAAAAAACATAGGGTCTCCCTGGTGGTCGATGTCTCTCTCCCATGGGCCGAGTGATGGTTATATGCTCCCATGCCCAGGTTTGCATTAATGTGATGCCACATGATAGGCTCGTCGCCCCATAATAAACAACCTCGTGCAAATCTTAGTATAGGTGGGATAACATACATGAGCCCCATGCATACCTAGTACCATCAAGTGTCATTTGCGATAGCACACGACCCCAACCTATTGAAAATACCTTTGACCTACGATCAGGACAAAGGAATCCACCAATGAATCCAAAAAGCACACATGGAAGAGGATCATATCTGCTAGCCATCTTTTTCCAAGGAATCCATCAAACCATAACATGATCATCTCAACATAACCTCCACAATGTAGCTGTCTTTCCCTGCTCTATCTTATCTTACACCACTATCTCTCCCATCACTGGGATCCGCAGAATACGATAGACATCCTCTAGAGTCACTGTCATCTCTCCCGTGGCTAAGTGGAAGGTGTTGTGGTCACTGTGCCACCTCTCTGCCAATGCCATCAACAAACCTCTGTTGATTCGATACTGGGGGATATCTAATAATGAGGTCAGCCCACAACGTGTGATAATATCCAAATCTATTGTAGACAAATGATGAACCATGTTCCATGTCTTCGAGAAAAATTCCCGAGACTAGAGTACCTCTGAATCTCCCTAATCAAAGCATGTTCAATCAAGATTATCAGTCAATCAATGTCATGTTCAATCAAGACTATCAGTTATTCAAGGCAATGTGTAGTTAATCAAATCAGGTTCAATCAGGACAATCAAACCATTATCGATCCTCACCTATCATGAGGTTGATATGCTATCAAACCATTATCGATCCTTGCCTATCATGACGTTGATATATTATCAAACCATTATTGATCCTCGCCTATCATGAGGTCGATATGCTATCAAACCATTATCGATCCTCGCCTATCATGAGGTCGATATGCTATCAAACCATTATTGATCCTCACCTATCATGAGGTCGATATGTTATCAATCCTATCATCATTTCTCGCCTATCATGAGGATGATACATCAATCATCACACCATCAATCCTTGCCTATCATGAGGTCAATATGCTTTCAAACCATTATCGATCCTCGCCTATCATGAGGCCAATATGTTATCAATCCTATAATCATTCCTCACCTATCATGAGGATGATACATCAATCATCACACCATCGATCCTCGCCTATCATGAGGTCGATATGCTATCAAACCATCATCTCTCCTCACCTATCATGAGGTCGATACATCATTGGTTCTCTCATTTGATTCTCGCCTATCATGAGATCAAATCATCAACTATCCTACTCAAACATCAATCAAACAACACACATCTCACAATCATACTGCAATCAATCCAAAACATGAAAAAACAAATGACTAGTAGGACTTAGAAACATCTTGTGAACATCATCACAGGGGATTTCTGTAATCACTTCTCAAACAGGGCAAACCACAAGCTTAAACAACCTAGAATCAACCACGGTAAATAATTTCCAAGGCAACAAGAGGCGCCATTTGGGACCCCAAAGGCACCAAAACAAAGTTTGCATCTCAAAAACATGTTTTCCAAGCTTGCAAGAGGCGCCACTTGGGACCCCAAAGGCGCTAAAATAGAGTTTAACTTCATAAACCTCCATTTTCAAGCTTGCAAGAGGCACCACTTGGGACACCAAAGGTGCCAAAACAATGTTGGAGCACAAAAACATGAATTTCAAGCTTGCAAGAGGCACCATTTGGGACCCCAAAGGCGCCAAAACTCTTAAACCACACAAAAAATTGAATTTCAAGCTTTCCAAAGGTGCCATTTGGGACCCCAAATGCACCAAAACTCTTAAACACACTACAAAACACTTCAAAACGACAAAAACATCATCCAGACATGCAACAATAACATCAAATGAGCTACAACACCTATCTATGACATTCAAAATACCATTAAAAGGAAATATAATGACTAACAAAGAAGTTTCTCGTAAAGTGTACCGTAGGTCCAGAGGCAGCAAGTTGATCAGGTTGGCGAAGACGCTCGAAACAATGCTTGTGGTATGGGATCACCATCTTCCTCTAAGCTCTCCACTCTTCAACTTCTCCAAACTCCAAATGTGCAAATGAATCCCATTTTACCACTTTTTACCTTTTCAAGGGTAAAATGGAGGGAATTATGGTGGGATTTATCTCTCATTTTTACCAAAAAGGAGTGGTAATTAATGAACACTATTCAAAGCAAGAGCTTGCAATGACCTTTCAAGAGATAAATCGTCTCCAACATCAAAATATCACTGAATCAACGTTGGATCATCATCATAATCATCACAACACCATCACCTCATTCCAACATTTCATTTTAACATCCCCACATTCATTGATTTATCTCTCGAGGGGGCATATATCTGTCAATACCTAAAATTCAAAAGTATGGGGCATCAAAATCTTGCATCGTCTGGGGCATCAAAATTTTTTATGAGCATCAACATCAAAATTTTCTTTGAAGAAATGTATAAACACATTACTTCAAAGAGGGGCAAAATGTATACACCTAAAAATGGTCATCACATTCAGTTAATTCAATACAACCTATTTGATTAATTCTTCAACTACATATAAATAAGGTCTTACTTTATTTATATTGTTCACTTTCCTTTTAATTCTCCAAAATCACATTCTTCTAAATAATTAAATTAAAAAATACCCTAAACGTGTTTATTTAATTAACCTTCCTTAATCCTAATTAAGAATTACAACACATTTCTACAACTTTTTTTGTGCCACCTCATAAAGGTCACCTGAAAATAAATAAGCCTAATTATTAATTAGAATGATCCTCACACAGTTCCACCAATGAGAAAAATCACATGGCTTTATTCTCCCACACTTCCAACAAATTTGGAGCACATAGGTCTTTGTTTCACACACTTGGGAATCCCATACATTTGGCATGTTTCCAATTGGTCAAAGGATTCTCTCCACACACATGGAATGTTATCTTTGGTCAAGGGGACAACATCTTGATTCCTTTCATCTCCACCGTCTATTATTTCTCCTTCGAATCTAGACTGTTGATAGGTGCCACCTCACAAAATTCTTGAGAAACCCTATAAATACACCCTCTTTCCTTAGCATTTATCATCCACAATTTGAGAAAAGTTACTATGCAGGTTTATCTTAGGAGCTTGGAGCTTTCATCAAGTCTTATAATTAGTTTTCATATCATGTGTTACTTTTCATTCTCATTTTATATTACTTAATTGATTCATAGTTGCATTTTATCATCCCCATTGCATCACAGTTACATTTTAGGGTAGTTTGTTTTATGTTTGCATTTGATCGTATGCATAATCATGGATAGTTCACTATATTTTCATATCATCTCACTCATCTCCACTTTTTCATCTATCATCAACATCATCTTTCGTTTATCATCGTATTCATCATCAATTCCATCATCCTGTTTCATTTAGAAGCATACCACTAATCCTTTTAGCACACATTTGCACGTAGAAATCATCTTAGCTTGCATATTAAGCATCAAATCTGCTTTTCTAGGTAGTCATTTTAACAACCATTGTGCCCATAGAAATCTTAGGGCCAAACGGTTTAATAAATCCCTAGAAATAGAGGACAATGATACGTATTTGCAATATTTGATTGTATTACGAATAGAGTAGTTTACTTGATCAAACTTTGAATGTAAACCATTTCATTAAGGTCTGTGTTGACATTGAATCTCTCCACATTCGACACACACACACCAAGATATCCAAACTAGTAATCCAATTACTACCAATCCAAAAGCTAGAGACTAGAAATCTATCTAGTCGCTTTGAGATAAAGCCATCTTCACATCTCCTATTGGTCCATGTGAAAACACCATTACCATGATTTACATCTATAAGGTTTAGAAGATCAATATTCTCTTTGAAAATTTTAGATGAGGAACCTATCCACCCCTCCCCTTTTTTCCTCCAAACTGGTAATATCATTTAAATCACCAACAAAAATCCATAGGATAAAAGGATCTAAGGAACACACAAACCTAATATGAGACCAAAGTTGACACTTACTAGAAAAATTTGTTGGATCATAAACATTTTTTAGTAGGATGAATTCACCAGAAAAAAGCTTGAAGCAACCATAAATAATGAGTTTCTACTAGCAATCCACTAGATAGGAGAAATATTACGTGGGTGCCAGAGACAAATAACCCCTCCGTATCTACCTTGTGCTCCGATACACTAAAATTGACCTCTCTACTACACCTTAGAGGCCACACTAAGCATAGCATCCAATGACAACTTAGTTTCATGAACGAACACCACATTAGGAGAATGCAACTTAATCAAATCTTGAACATCCTTTTGTCTAGGGGATCTATTCATTCCCCTTGTATTCCATGACAAGATAATAATTTTTGTAGGTTAGATAAGTGGGAATAAATGGTCTTCACCGACGCTCACTCCAACATATTCTCCCCCATTACTTTAATTTTGATTATGATTAATCTATCATTTCATTGCTAGAATTTCACAGGTTATAAGGTAATAAAGTCTTGATAGATTGCAAGTTATTGTTACTACCATCCAAATGTTTCCATCACAAATCAAATATACTTAATGTTTTAACTCCCAAACTTTGTAACAAGTGTTAAATGTGACTATGTTCCACCAATTACACAACCAAGGCCTCAAATGTATTCTCTAATTGTGATCAAAGGACTTTTTCTCTTCATTCAAGTAAATAAACTTGAAGGGAAACACCACCAAGTGGTTTATTGGACACCTACATGAAAAAATATCAGCAAATTTACATTTAATTTCCATATGTCTAAGTGGTTAATGGGGAGGGAGTGTGTACTAGGCCTAGTTAAGTCATCATAAGTTTATGCTTTGGCGATAATTTTTTTTTAAGTCATCTTAAATCTTCCTATGTCTTATTGCTAGGAGACTTTTGGTATGTTTTAAGGTAGGATGATTGATGAAAGAGCCCAAAGAGCCTTTCTCCATGGTATCCAGGTACACATAGCAGTGGTCTTCTCTTATACGGTTGGACATGATTTAAAGAACTTAGCTAGGAATTATTCATTTAACCTAAGGTTTTCTCATAATGCCATCATTGGAAAAGTATGATCAAATTCTTCTATTATGAAGAATTGGTCTATGTGCCTCTAGTAATCACTATAAATGTTTGTAAGGATAAAATGACTAATTGCATCAGGTAGGAGAGAATCAACTTTGAGTTCTTCAAAGATTATATTCCTCTATTCATAATTTTTAAGGGTTGTGTGTGGAGGAGGTTATCACTACCAAGAAGGGAGGAGACCTTTCCTTGTGATGGAACTTCAAAAAATTTCTCTTTGTGTTCCATTTTTATCTTTCCTCATGTCTCTGGTTATCTATGGTGTTTGGGAAAAGCATAAGGTTGGGGTTTTACCTTTGTCTTCATGTGAAACCCTAGTGTTTATCTTACGCCTTGGGTGGGATCTTTTGGGCCGTTACTTTTTGGGGAGGGTTTTAAAACAACTTAAGCCCCATCGCTTCATCTAGGCTTGGCCCCTTTTGATTTATCCTTTTATTTGTTTTTCCTGACTTTATTATTTCCTAAGTCTTGGATGGTCTCGTGCTCCCTCATTTAAAAAACAACTTATGTCATTGTTTATCATCGGCCTAGTGATGTCCCCTCATTCTTTTAATAAATGTTTTATATTTTGCAGAGGGACAAGTTTATGTGACCGTAGATCAATTATCATTTGATCTCAGCCATTCCCTACCATCCCGTGATGATCCCACCACACTTTTTTGGTTGATCACGATATCATGGGCGAGCGCCACGTGTCTCATTTAATGAAGCTAAAGAGATGATAGAAATACTTTGATACATTTATCTAGTTTTATTACATTATGTAGCGGGTTACTAAAGCATTTATGAGATGCACTTGTTTCAAATCAATGGAGATGTTATAATCTCAGTAGGAAAGGTGCTTGATGGTTAATGACAAAGCTGGTGACTGTGTTGAACAAACAGGATTATCGATGGTTGAGATCCATGGTTTCCCGCCATAGCGTGATCAGAAGTTGCGAGGTCTTTATTGATCGCAATATCACGGGTGAGTGCCACGTGGATTTCCTTGGAAATGCATAGTATAGTGGGCCCTTATTTCCATGATGGAGATCATGTCAGTTTGTTTTGAAGGCAGTCGTTAGATCATTTGACCAAAGTGAAGGATCGATGACTAGTATTTAAATTTGCATCAAATGCGATTGGAGTCGTTCGTGCAGCGCACGAGTAAGATTTAATGGCGGATGAGACATCTACTGGCATGATTTGATCAAAATAAAGCAACTATTCTCCTACTTTTATTTTGTCACAAAGCATTCAAATGTCTTTGCAAAGCAGTCTCAAGGCCAAGGATGAAGTTACGAGTTGTTACAACAAAGATTTGGGTTTCTGCAAACACAAAGTCGTGAGTTGATTTATGTATCTCCTAGTTAATCTAAATTTGAATTTGGGGGAAATTTCTTGTGTGCTTGTCGGAGGGCTTGCTGATAATTGTTTTAGGGCTATAAGTTAATTGAATTGTGGGAAACTGCAAGGTTCTATTCTGTAATTTCATATTTTTGTTTAGCCTTAGTTTGTTTGAAGTTTGAAATAGCAAGGAATCCCTAGTTTACCCAAGATGGCACCGTCAAAGCATCATTATGGCCAGATTAATTATTTAAATAGAAACCTATATGATGATTTTTTGGATCAATTTCCCTTGTCAACGAATGATAGGAATTAGAAGGGGTTGGTCTTGATGTGTGGAAAAACCCTAGGGGAGGGATTGGTATATAAGTGTTCCAACATAGCCAATGCTAGGGTTCCTCTTACAGGTTTAGAGATGTTCAGATTATGGTTTGGATAGAGGAATTTTCCCCACCCCTTTTCGAATGGTTGGGTGTATGATATGGGGAAGCTGGTGGTACTGAATGTGTTCCCTGATATAGATTTTCTTAGGGCAGTGGCTGCACGATATGACCCTGTCACACGGGTGATTAGAGATAATGATGGAAGGGCTCTGTTAAGCATTAACAGAGAGGAATTCTGACATGTTTTTGATCTGAGTGAGCCTAGTATGTTCTTGTTTCCTATTGATCTTAAAGAGATGAAACAGGAATATGGGAAGTTGAAATCACTTTTCAGAGTTAAGTTGCTCCCACCTCATTTGGCTAGGGCAGGAGGCTCAAGATTCCATATTAGCCCTAATGACCAAGAACCTTTCAAACAGAACTGCTTTGCAAATCATTTATTGGCCACCTTTTACTCATTGTGCCAAATTTTGGGTTTTAACCCCAACATAGTGATGCCTATTGCTTACATGTTCATGGGGGTGCAAATACAACACCCTAATTTCTCAGTGATTTATGATTTTTCTTCCTTTTTGGCCGAAAAGATATATGAAGGACTATTGAAATTGCAACAAAATGATGTAAGCACTCCATTCTTCTGGTACTCCATGTTAATGTATATGTTCTTGTATAAGAATGTTGAATTCTTCTCTAAGAACATGGAGTTAAGGCAGTTGGTTAATGGAGAAAGATTGCCAGTGCAGGTGTGGACTGCAGATTTATCATGTAATAGGGAGAATGCCAGTTATGCACACTTTGAAAATTGTTTTTCTTCCAGATTGAGAGCCAAGATGATGGTAAATGTACCCAGGATTCCTGAGGAGTTGCATGATTTCCTCAGACCAAAGGCGAGGAAGCCAGAGTTGAAGGTTTGCCACAACTGGGGTGACATTATTCCATACCCAATCAGCACTGTCTTGAGGGTGTATGGTTTTCAAGGGACCCCTCATATATTGCCATACAATGTGCCACTAAGAGTGGGTACAGAGGTTATGTGGCAAATTGGTATCCATGAAGACAACCTTATTGGGAAAGGTAAAGGAACTTTTTTCCCAAACTATACTGTGGTGTCAGATTTTGTTTTTTTAAAAGGAGGTTGGGTACACTTCGGGAAAATTTTTGAAGAATACCATTTGAGGTGTGGTCCCAAGCGGCAACATGATCCTGAGGGCTTCTTTTCTCTTTTCAGACAAAGGATAAAAAGTGGTAAGTTTGTGCATGAGTTCAACTTCCCTGAGGACTTGATTAGAAATGAATTTGACCTAAGTAGGCAGGAGTTGAAAAAGGAGAAATGGATAGCTGATGACAAGCTATTGGCCATTGTGCTCAAAATGGATCCAAAGTATGATCCATTGATAGAGTTCAGTCCACATCATAAGAAAATTGACTTTTTGATGGACAACTTCAAAGTAATCATGGGTACCGTGATGACCAAGAAGGTAAACCTGGAGTCAGACCTGGAGTCGGATCTGGTCATACAAAAGAAAGATACCAGTCCAATTGAAATGAGGCCAACCTACCAACCTATAGGGAAAAGGCCTATTTATAGGAGGCAAAGAAATGATAGCAATGATGAAGAAGAAGAGGATAGAAAAGGAAAGCAGATAATAAAATTTCCTACACAACCAGGTCTAAAGCTCAAAATGTCTGGGACAATTAAGATTATTGATTTGGAATCATCTCCTTAGAGTAGTCACTCACCACCGCCATCAAAGCCAAGACATAAGAGGCAAAAGATTGAACAATCACAAGAAGATTTGGTGAGCGAAATTGTTGTCACTAACCAAGACATGCAGATGGATATGCCTTCCCCTCCCAGGCCGACTGAATTGACTCTCTCTGATTTGGATATGAAAGGAAAATGTGTGCAAGATGCAAGAATGGAAGCATGTAAGGAATTTCTTGATGATAATGCATTTGTAAAAACTCTGGTCTTCTTGCAACTAGTATGGAGAATGAAATTGGAAGAATATTAGGATAGATGCAAGAGGAAAAGAGAATTGAGACCTGATAGTTCAAACCAGGAGAATGATGATGAAGTGAGAGCTGAATTAATGGAAGAATTCAAGAGCATCACTCTTGAGGAGGGGAGAAAATTGGTAAATCAAGTCGGTGTCTTGATTTTTCCTGAGTGGGACATTGCATATGTTGTAGCTTTTAACACTATTTTGAAGTCCAAATATCCCTTGCAAGATTCTGAAGAAGAGGTCAAGGCACCATTGCAAGATTCTACCTTTAGTGAAGAATATGAGACCTTGGCAATTTGGGCTTTGTCCCCTCAAGGGAGAAAGCCAAATGTTACTCATATTAACCCAAATTTAAGAGGAGGGTTGATAATAAAGAGAGCTTCAGAGACCTCAACCACAGAGGCCACTAATTTGACTGTAAATGTGGCCAAATTGGCCCAAAGACTGCTGGAAGAGAGAAGGCTGAAAAGAAAAGCCTAATGGAGAAGTACAATTTCATAATTGGGGAATATAGCAAGATGCAGCAAAGGAATTTTAAGCTATAGACTGAGGTGGACAGATTAAAGTACAAGAATATTGGGGAGACATCAAGTGCTCCAAGGATCAGAACATCTCCTTCCACATTAGGGTCAGTACCTCCTGCATCTCCCATTGTTTCTACACCGGGGTCCCCCAGCCAAAATCCTTCCCTCAACCCTACTTTGGAGCTAATTGATGAAGAAATAGAATGCTCTGTTGATCCTACAAAGAAGCAGCTTATGCACAAAATTGCAGAGTTACAGGCATCCTTGAAGGTAACTGAGGAGGGAGTACTTTTAAAGCAAAGGGAGGTTGTTAATACTGTATTGAGGCATTTGAATGAGAAAGTTGATGATAGATTGTCATTTGTGTATTCTTTATATTCTTTATTATTAAATGTTGTAAAGAACATTGATAGGGATCAGGAGGTAGTAGTACCATTAATTGAAAATTGGATCCCTAGGGCCAATGATTTAGACATAATGTATAAAGCCTCAAGGTTTGATATAAATAATAGACCTAAGTAATTAAAGCCTACTCAAGTGTTAGTTAAGTCATTACAAAGTTTTTCAAACCTTACCAGATGACTTGAGTAGGAATATCAGAGAGTTGGTGAAGAACTTTGATGATTGGAACAACACATTGT
>VDFB02341733.1:36113-49933 GCA_007258455.2 Sequoia sempervirens
TGTCTTTCCCTGCTCTATCTTATCTTACACCACTATCTCTCCCATCACTGGGATCCGCAGAATACGATAGACATCCTCTAGAGTCACTGTCATCTCTCCCGTGGCTAAGTGGAAGGTGTTGTGGTCACTGTGCCACCTCTCTGCCAATGCCATCAACAAACCTCTGTTGATTCGATACTGGGGGATATCTAATAATGAGGTCAGCCCACAACGTGTGATAATATCCAAATCTATTGTAGACAAATGATGAACCATGTTCCATGTCTTCGAGAAAAATTCCCGAGACTAGAGTACCTCTGAATCTCCCTAATCAAAGCATGTTCAATCAAGATTATCAGTCAATCAATGTCATGTTCAATCAAGACTATCAGTTATTCAAGGCAATGTGTAGTTAATCAAATCAGGTTCAATCAGGACAATCAAACCATTATCGATCCTCACCTATCATGAGGTTGATATGCTATCAAACCATTATCGATCCTTGCCTATCATGACGTTGATATATTATCAAACCATTATTGATCCTCGCCTATCATGAGGTCGATATGCTATCAAACCATTATCGATCCTCGCCTATCATGAGGTCGATATGCTATCAAACCATTATTGATCCTCACCTATCATGAGGTTGATATGTTATCAATCCTATCATCATTTCTCGCCTATCATGAGGATGATACATCAATCATCACACCATCAATCCTTGCCTATCATGAGGTCAATATGCTTTCAAACCATTATCGATCCTCGCCTATCATGAGGCCAATATGTTATCAATCCTATAATCATTCCTCACCTATCATGAGGATGATACATCAATCATCACACCATCGATCCTCGCCTATCATGAGGTCGATATGCTATCAAACCATCATCTCTCCTCACCTATCATGAGGTCGATACATCATTGGTTCTCTCATTTGATTCTCGCCTATCATGAGATCAAATCATCAACTATCCTACTCAAACATCAATCAAACAACACACATCTCACAATCATACTGCAATCAATCCAAAACATGAAAAAACAAATGACTAGTAGGACTTAGAAACATCTTGTGAACATCATCACAGGGGATTTCTGTAATCACTTCTCAAACAGGGCAAACCACAAGCTTAAACAACCTAGAATCAACCACGGTAAATAATTTCCAAGGCAACAAGAGGCGCCATTTGGGACCCCAAAGGCACCAAAACAAAGTTTGCATCTCAAAAACATGTTTTCCAAGCTTGCAAGAGGCGCCACTTGGGACCCCAAAGGCGCTAAAATAGAGTTTAACTTCATAAACCTCCATTTTCAAGCTTGCAAGAGGCACCACTTGGGACACCAAAGGTGCCAAAACAATGTTGGAGCACAAAAACATGAATTTCAAGCTTGCAAGAGGCACCATTTGGGACCCCAAAGGCGCCAAAACTCTTAAACCACACAAAAAATTGAATTTCAAGCTTTCCAAAGGTGCCATTTGGGACCCCAAATGCACCAAAACTCTTAAACACACTACAAAACACTTCAAAACGACAAAAACATCATCCAGACATGCAACAATAACATCAAATGAGCTACAACACCTATCTATGACATTCAAAATACCATTAAAAGGAAATATAATGACTAACAAAGAAGTTTCTCGTAAAGTGTACCGTAGGTCCAGAGGCAGCAAGTTGATCAGGTTGGCGAAGACGCTCGAAACAATGCTTGTGGTATGGGATCACCATCTTCCTCTAAGCTCTCCACTCTTCAACTTCTCCAAACTCCAAATGTGCAAATGAATCCCATTTTACCACTTTTTACCTTTTCAAGGGTAAAATGGAGGGAATTATGGTGGGATTTATCTCTCATTTTTACCAAAAAGGAGTGGTAATTAATGAACACTATTCAAAGCAAGAGCTTGCAATGACCTTTCAAGAGATAAATCGTCTCCAACATCAAAATATCACTGAATCAACGTTGGATCATCATCATAATCATCACAACACCATCACCTCATTCCAACATTTCATTTTAACATCCCCACATTCATTGATTTATCTCTCGAGGGGGCATATATCTGTCAATACCTAAAATTCAAAAGTATGGGGCATCAAAATCTTGCATCGTCTGGGGCATCAAAATTTTTTATGAGCATCAACATCAAAATTTTCTTTGAAGAAATGTATAAACACATTACTTCAAAGAGGGGCAAAATGTATACACCTAAAAATGGTCATCACATTCAGTTAATTCAATACAACCTATTTGATTAATTCTTCAACTACATATAAATAAGGTCTTACTTTATTTATATTGTTCACTTTCCTTTTAATTCTCCAAAATCACATTCTTCTAAATAATTAAATTAAAAAATACCCTAAACGTGTTTATTTAATTAACCTTCCTTAATCCTAATTAAGAATTACAACACATTTCTACAACTTTTTTTGTGCCACCTCATAAAGGTCACCTGAAAATAAATAAGCCTAATTATTAATTAGAATGATCCTCACACAGTTCCACCAATGAGAAAAATCACATGGCTTTATTCTCCCACACTTCCAACAAATTTGGAGCACATAGGTCTTTGTTTCACACACTTGGGAATCCCATACATTTGGCATGTTTCCAATTGGTCAAAGGATTCTCTCCACACACATGGAATGTTATCTTTGGTCAAGGGGACAACATCTTGATTCCTTTCATCTCCACCGTCTATTATTTCTCCTTCGAATCTAGACTGTTGATAGGTGCCACCTCACAAAATTCTTGAGAAACCCTATAAATACACCCTCTTTCCTTAGCATTTATCATCCACAATTTGAGAAAAGTTACTATGCAGGTTTATCTTAGGAGCTTGGAGCTTTCATCAAGTCTTATAATTAGTTTTCATATCATGTGTTACTTTTCATTCTCATTTTATATTACTTAATTGATTCATAGTTGCATTTTATCATCCCCATTGCATCACAGTTACATTTTAGGGTAGTTTGTTTTATGTTTGCATTTGATCGTATGCATAATCATGGATAGTTCACTATATTTTCATATCATCTCACTCATCTCCACTTTTTCATCTATCATCAACATCATCTTTCGTTTATCATCGTATTCATCATCAATTCCATCATCCTGTTTCATTTAGAAGCATACCACTAATCCTTTTAGCACACATTTGCACGTAGAAATCATCTTAGCTTGCATATTAAGCATCAAATCTGCTTTTCTAGGTAGTCATTTTAACAACCATTGTGCCCATAGAAATCTTAGGGCCAAACGGTTTAATAAATCCCTAGAAATAGAGGACAATGATACGTATTTGCAATATTTGATTGTATTACGAATAGAGTAGTTTACTTGATCAAACTTTGAATGTAAACCATTTCATTAAGGTCTGTGTTGACATTGAATCTCTCCACATTCGACACACACACACCAAGATATCCAAACTAGTAATCCAATTACTACCAATCCAAAAGCTAGAGACTAGAAATCTATCTAGTCGCTTTGAGATAAAGCCATCTTCACATCTCCTATTGGTCCATGTGAAAACACCATTACCATGATTTACATCTATAAGGTTTAGAAGATCAATATTCTCTTTGAAAATTTTAGATGAGGAACCTATCCACCCCTCCCCTTTTTTCCTCCAAACTGGTAATATCATTTAAATCACCAACAAAAATCCATAGGATAAAAGGATCTAAGGAACACACAAACCTAATATGAGACCAAAGTTGACACTTACTAGAAAAATTTGTTGGATCATAAACATTTTTTAGTAGGATGAATTCACCAGAAAAAAGCTTGAAGCAACCATAAATAATGAGTTTCTACTAGCAATCCACTAGATAGGAGAAATATTACGTGGGTGCCAGAGACAAATAACCCCTCCGTATCTACCTTGTGCTCCGATACACTAAAATTGACCTCTCTACTACACCTTAGAGGCCACACTAAGCATAGCATCCAATGACAACTTAGTTTCATGAACGAACACCACATTAGGAGAATGCAACTTAATCAAATCTTGAACATCCTTTTGTCTAGGGGATCTATTCATTCCCCTTGTATTCCATGACAAGATAATAATTTTTGTAGGTTAGATAAGTGGGAATAAATGGTCTTCACCGACGCTCACTCCAACATATTCTCCCCCATTACTTTAATTTTGATTATGATTAATCTATCATTTCATTGCTAGAATTTCACAGGTTATAAGGTAATAAAGTCTTGATAGATTGCAAGTTATTGTTACTACCATCCAAATGTTTCCATCACAAATCAAATATACTTAATGTTTTAACTCCCAAACTTTGTAACAAGTGTTAAATGTGACTATGTTCCACCAATTACACAACCAAGGCCTCAAATGTATTCTCTAATTGTGATCAAAGGACTTTTTCTCTTCATTCAAGTAAATAAACTTGAAGGGAAACACCACCAAGTGGTTTATTGGACACCTACATGAAAAAATATCAGCAAATTTACATTTAATTTCCATATGTCTAAGTGGTTAATGGGGAGGGAGTGTGTACTAGGCCTAGTTAAGTCATCATAAGTTTATGCTTTGGCGATAATTTTTTTTTAAGTCATCTTAAATCTTCCTATGTCTTATTGCTAGGAGACTTTTGGTATGTTTTAAGGTAGGATGATTGATGAAAGAGCCCAAAGAGCCTTTCTCCATGGTATCCAGGTACACATAGCAGTGATCTTCTCTTATACGGTTGGACATGATTTAAAGAACTTAGCTAGGAATTATTCATTTAACCTAAGGTTTTCTCATAATGCCATCATTGGAAAAGTATGATCAAATTCTTCTATTATGAAGAATTGGTCTATGTGCCTCTAGTAATCACTATAAATGTTTGTAAGGATAAAATGACTAATTGCATTAGGTAGGAGAGAATCAACTTTGAGTTCTTCAAAGATTATATTCCTCTATTCATAATTTTTAAGGGTTGTGTGTGGAGGAGGTTATCACTACCAAGAAGGGAGGAGACCTTTCCTTGTGATGGAACTTCAAAAAATTTCTCTTTGTGTTCCATTTTTATCTTTCCTCATGTCTCTGGTTATCTATGGTGTTTGGGAAAAGCATAAGGTTGGGGTTTTACCTTTGTCTTCATGTGAAACCCTAGTGTTTATCTTACGCCTTGGGTGGGATCTTTTGGGCCGTTACTTTTTGGGGAGGGTTTTAAAACAACTTAAGCCCCATCGCTTCATCTAGGCTTGGCCCCTTTTGATTTATCCTTTTATTTGTTTTTCCTGACTTTATTATTTCCTAAGTCTTGGATGGTCTCGTGCTCCCTCATTTAAAAAACAACTTATGTCATTGTTTATCATCGGCCTAGTGATGTCCCCTCATTCTTTTAATAAATGTTTTATATTTTGCAGAGGGACAAGTTTATGTGACCGTAGATCAATTATCATTTGATCTCAGCCATTCCCTACCATCCCGTGATGATCCCACCACACTTTTTTGGTTGATCACGATATCATGGGCGAGCGCCACGTGTCTCATTTAATGAAGCTAAAGAGATGATAGAAATACTTTGATACATTTATCTAGTTTTATTACATTATGTAGCGGGTTACTAAAGCATTTATGAGATGCACTTGTTTCAAATCAATGGAGATGTTATAATCTCAGTAGGAAAGGTGCTTGATGGTTAATGACAAAGCTGGTGACTGTGTTGAACAAACAGGATTATCGATGGTTGAGATCCATGGTTTCCCGCCATAGCGTGATCAGAAGTTGCGAGGTCTTTATTGATCGCAATATCACGGGTGAGTGCCACGTGGATTTCCTTGGAAATGCATAGTATAGTGGGCCCTTATTTCCATGATGGAGATCATGTCAGTTTGTTTTGAAGGCAGTCGTTAGATCATTTGACCAAAGTGAAGGATCGATGACTAGTATTTAAATTTGCATCAAATGCGATTGGAGTCGTTCGTGCAGCGCACGAGTAAGCTTTAATGGCGGATGAGACATCTACTGGCATGATTTGATCAAAATAAAGCAACTATTCTCCTACTTTTATTTTGTCACAAAGCATTCAAATGTCTTTGCAGAGCAGTCTCAAGGCCAAGGATGAAGTTACGAGTTGTTACAACAAAGATTTGGGTTTCTGCAAACACAAAGTCGTGAGTTGATTTATGTATCTCCTAGTTAATCTAAATTTGAATTTGGGGGAAATTTCTTGTGTGCTTGTCGGAGGGCTTGCTGATAATTGTTTTAGGGCTATAAGTTAATTGAATTGTGGGAAACTGCAAGGTTCTATTCTGTAATTTCATATTTTTGTTTAGCCTTAGTTTGTTTGAAGTTTGAAATAGCAAGGAATCCCTAGTTTACCCAAGATGGCACCGTCAAAGCATCATTATGGCCAGATTAATTATTTAAATAGAAACCTATATGATGATTTTTTGGATCAATTTCCCTTGTCAACGAATGATAGGAATTAGAAGGGGTTGGTCTTGATGTGTGGAAAAACCCTAGGGGAGGGATTGGTATATAAGTGTTCCAACATAGCCAATGCTAGGGTTCCTCTTACAGGTTTAGAGATGTTCAGATTATGGTTTGGATAGAGGAATTTTCCCCACCCCTTTTCGAATGGTTGGGTGTATGATATGGGGAAGCTGGTGGTACTGAATGTGTTCCCTGATATAGATTTTCTTAGGGCAGTGGCTGCACGATATGACCCTGTCACACGGGTGATTAGAGATAATGATGGAAGGGCTCTGTTAAGCATTAACAGAGAGGAATTCTGACATGTTTTTGATCTGAGTGAGCCTAGTATGTTCTTGTTTCCTATTGATCTTAAAGAGATGAAACAGGAATATGGGAAGTTGAAATCACTTTTCAGAGTTAAGTTGCTCCCACCTCATTTGGCTAGGGCAGGAGGCTCAAGATTCCATATTAGCCCTAATGACCAAGAACCTTTCAAACAGAACTGCTTTGCAAATCATTTATTGGCCACCTTTTACTCATTGTGCCAAATTTTGGGTTTTAACCCCAACATAGTGATGCCTATTGCTTACATGTTCATGGGGGTGCAAATACAACACCCTAATTTCTCAGTGATTTATGATTTTTCTTCCTTTTTGGCCGAAAAGATATATGAAGGACTATTGAAATTGCAACAAAATGATGTAAGCACTCCATTCTTCTGGTACTCCATGTTAATGTATATGTTCTTGTATAAGAATGTTGAATTCTTCTCTAAGAACATGGAGTTAAGGCAGTTGGTTAATGGAGAAAGATTGCCAGTGCAGGTGTGGACTGCAGATTTATCATGTAATAGGGAGAATGCCAGTTATGCACACTTTGAAAATTGTTTTTCTTCCAGATTGAGAGCCAAGATGATGGTAAATGTACCCAGGATTCCTGAGGAGTTGCATGATTTCCTCAGACCAAAGGCGAGGAAGCCAGAGTTGAAGGTTTGCCACAACTGGGGTGACATTATTCCATACCCAATCAGCACTGTCTTGAGGGTGTATGGTTTTCAAGGGACCCCTCATATATTGCCATACAATGTGCCACTAAGAGTGGTATTTGTAGAGGTTATGTGGTAGATTGGTTGTATCCATGAAGACAACCTTACTGGGAAAGGTAAAGGAACCTTTTTCCCAGACTATACTGTGGTGTCAGATTTTGTTTTTTCAAAAGGAGGTTGGGTACACTATGGGAAATTTTTTGAAGAATACCATTTGAGGTGTGGTCCCAAGCAACAACATGATCTTGAGGGCTTCTATTCTCTTTTCAGAAAAAGGATAAAAGGTGGTAAGTTTGTGCATGAGTTCAACTTCCCTGAGGACTTGATTAGAAATGAGTTGACCTAAGTAGGCAGGAGTTGAACAAGGAGAAATGGATAGCTTATGACAAGCTATTGGCCATTGTGCACAAAATGGATCCAAAGTATGATCCATTGATGGAGTTTAGTCCACATCATAAGAAAATTAACTTATTGATGGACAACTTCAAAGAAATCATGGGTACCTTGATGACCAAGAACGAAAACCTGAAGTCAAATCTGGGCATACAGAAGCAAGATACCAGGCCAATTGAAATGAGGCCAACCTACCAACCTACAGGGAAAAGGCCTATTTACAGGAGGAAAAGAAATGATAGCAATGATGAGGAAGAAGAGGATAGAAAAGGAAAACAAATAATGAAATTGCCTGCACAACCAGGTCTAAAGCTCAAAACGCTTGGGGAAATTAAGATTATTGAATTGGAATCATCAGCTGAGAGTAGTCCCTCACCACCACCATTAGAGCCAAGCCCTAAGAGGAAAAAGATTGAACAATCACAAGAAGATTTGGTGAGTGAAATTGTTGTCACTGACCAGGGCATGCATATGGGTATGCCTTCCCCTCCCAGGTCAGCTAAATTGACTCTCTCTGATCTGGATATGAAAGGAAAATGTGTGCAAGATGCAAGAATGGAAGCATGTAAGGAATTTCTTGATAATAATGCATTTGTAAAAACTTTGGTCTTCTTGCAACTAGTATGGAGAATGAAATTGGAAGAATATCAGGATAAATTCAAGAGGAGAAGAGAATTGAGACCTGATCGGTCAGACCAGGAGAATGATGATGAAGTGAGAGTTGAATTAATGGAAGAATTCAAGAGCATCACTCCTGAGGAGGGGAGAAAATTGGTAAATCAAGCTGGTGTCTTGATTTTTCCTGAGTGGGACATTGCAGATGTTGTAGCTTTTAACACTATTATGAAGTCCAAATATCCCTTGCAAGATTCTGAAGAAGAGGTCAAGGCAGCATTGCAAGATTCTGCCTTTAGTGAAGAATATGAGACCTTGGAAATTTGGGCTTTGGCCCCTCAAGGGAGAAAGCCAAATGTTACTGATATTAACCCAAATTTAAGAGGAGGGTTGATAATAAAGAGAGCTTCAAAGACCTCAACCACAGAGGCCACTAATTTGACTGTAAATGTGGCCAAATTGGCCCAAAATACTGGTGAAAGAGAGGAGGCTGAAAAGAAAATCCTAATGGAGAAGTACAATTTCATAATTGGGGAATATAGCAAGATGCAACAAAGGAATGTTGAGCTGCAAACTGAGGTGGACAAATTAAAGTACAAGCAGATTGGGGAGACATCAAGTGCTCCAGGGATTAGAACATCTCCTTCCACATCAGGGTTAGTACCTCTTGCATCTCCCATTGTTTCTACACCGAGGTCCCCCAGCCAAAATCCTTCCCTCAACCCTACTTTGGAGCTAATTGATGAAGAAATAGAATGCTCTGTTGATCCTACAAAGAAGCAGCTTATGCAAAAAATTGCAAAGTTACAGGCATCCTTGAAGGTAAGTGAGGAGGGAGTACTTTTAAAGCAAAGGGAGGTTGTTAATACTGTATTGAGGCATTAGAATGAGAAATTTGATGACAGATTGTTATCTGTGTATTCTTTATATTCTTTATTATTAGATGCTATAAATAATATTGATAGGGATCAGGAGGTAGTAGTACCATTAATTGAAAATTGGATCCCTAGGGCCAATGATTTAGACATAATGTATAAAGCCAAAAGGTTTGATATAAATAATAGGCCCAAGTCATTAAATCCTACTAAGGTGTTAGTTAAGTCATTGCAAGGTTTTTAGACCTTACCAGATGACTTGAGTAGGAATATTAGAGAGTTGGTGAAGAACTTTGATGATTGGAGTAGCACATTGTTACTTGACATAATTGATGAGAAGGGAAATATCAGGTCACTCCAATAGTGGAAGGATCAGGAAAATGAGGTCATCAATGATCAAATTAGATTAATTTGTGATGACTCAGATTATGATTTTTTGGTGAGTTGTATGGACAAAATCATTAGCTTCAGCTCATTCTTGGAGTCTTTTGAAAGAGAAGCGAATCAGGTGGCAGTTAAGTACAAACCTTATAGTGTCAAGGTGAATGAGGTGATCAATTTTGATTGGCCAACTAATGAAGAGTACCAAAAATGGGTAAATGTATATTTAACTGAGGAAGAGTGAAAATGAGTAGGCTGCTAATAGTTGACAAATCAGTTGTTGCAGTTACAACAGATTCCAGTTTTGTTTTTTGGTGAGAGTCTAGGTGCGGAATTCTTGAAGTTTTTTGTTGCTGCATCAACCATTCTCAATAGACACGATGAACAAGAAGATTCTCCGGGGAGATTGTTGTTGTAACAAATTTTTGGAATATCACAAGGCGGTCCAATTGGTTGGTGACACATGTGCTTTCTAGCCCGATGCTTGTTTGCTCCTTTTTCTATAAGAAGTATTTCAAGACCAGAAGTACGAGTTAGCAAGTTAGATATTTTTGGTCGAGTCTAGATGAAGTTGCAGAGAAAATTGTAAATTCTTATGGTTTTAGGGAAAAAGCAATTTAGGTTTTGAGTCATTCTGTAGTAGGTTTTGAATTCAAGGGGATTTGATGTTTTATGATAGTACTGGCATTTGAATTGATATGATTAATTCAAACTCATGTCTCTCCATTGTACAAGCATATCTAAAGTTTGAATAAAATGATCAAGGGTTGTTTCGTTCATCTCACTGTTGTGGTGTGTATGATTCTTGTTTTAGCTTTAATTCAAGGAATTAATTAAAATGATTAAATGGGATTGTAGGTGGATATGTTATGTATAAGGATTTGATAAGTAGTATTGGGTTAGAATACATATTGATGAGATTGTAAAGCAATGTTATCAAGGATCTTATATGTTATGTGTTAAATCTGTCATAAACCCTTAGATGCTTATAAATTTGACTCCTCCAATGGATATATGGCACTGATCTAAGTTGTACTTATTCATATGGTTCGGTATTTTTTTCCTTTACCTATAGCTTGCTACAAATTGCAAATCAATGACTATCTTATACTGTGAAATGTTGTTGTAGTTATCTCATGCTCCAAATAGTTGATATTATTGATAAACAACCAATTCTATTCAGTATTATCCTATTATGTTGAGCTATTAAATGAGATTATCTATTATTTTTAATGTTGTTTATGATGATGGTGTAGAGGTTGTAAACACATTAAGGGATCACCCTCCTGGGTCTTGCGGAGCCCAAAGTGTAGGAGGTCTTTAAAATCCACATCAATTGGTCCAGGTCCTTCGAGCTGCCGTTTATTGGAATTGGAAATTCCATAGGTAGATTAGAAGATCAACTTGCTTATCATAAAAACAACCAACACCTTGCATATGTTTGTGGTGGAGGTATTAAAGAAGAATTGTATGCCTTTATTTCCATTCATTAGATCTACCGTAGCCTAGCATATACTTGGGCTAAGTCTACAATTGCTTTAGACTCATGCGATGAAGGCTATGTGTGATGGAATCCTAGACCTCAACCAAGATGTGGGTAGATTATGGGAGTTTTTCCAAAACCTAAGGCTGGTCGATAAAAATGTGAAATACTAAGCTATTTTATTTTTTTTGTCTTATCTTATACCATTTTACAAGAATGGAGGTGCCAATGTACAAGAAGATATTTGGAAACTAGGCATGAAAATTGCAGGTTAAAGAGAATGGGGGTGCCAAACTTACAGTACTCATTTTCCCTTGGTCATCGATTCTCCCTGAGTGCCCTCAACCTCATCCTCGGCACTGGTATTGACCTTGTTTTCACTCCTCCAAACTCTTCCTCGGCGCTGATATTGACCGTGTTTTCACTCCTTCAAACTCTTCGTCGGCGCTGGTATTGACCTTATTTTAACTCCAAACTCTTCCTCGGTGCTGGCATTGACCTTGTTTTCACTACTCCAAACTCTTCCTCGGTGCTGGTATTGACCTTTCACTTCTCCAATTTGATGAGCTACAACCTAGTTTCATTAGGTTTTATAGTATGTTAATTAAATTTAAAATTTTGGCGCCATTTAGCTAGGTTTTAATATTCTACAATATAGTTAAGTATATATTAGCTATATTTTACATAATAAATAATATAATTATTCAACTTATTATAATTATATATTATATTCTTTAACAAAATTATTAAATATTATAAAATTATTATAATTAATAATTAATAATAAGTATATTTTTATATAATACATAAATATAATTACTATAATATATATTTAATATAATAGTAATATATATTAATATGAGAGAGAGAAACTAAATTTTGATTGGTTGTTTCATGTCAACAATCCAAGGATGGCATGTGTCCTTGGGGAGTTATGCTCAAGGTAGCATGCCATTTGATTAAAGATATGATAATTCTCCTTTAAGACCTCTTCAATGTACCCATTGCACACTTAAGGAGAGAAAAAGATAGAGAATAGAGAGAGAGGGAGATAATGACAAACATACAAATAGAAAGGGGAGACAAAAGAGATAGAGAGGAGTAGAGATAAAGAGATAAGGATGATAGATAGAGATATGGAGGAATTGATTGATATATCTCTCACATGGCTCTTTATCTCTATATCTCCCACTATCATGTCACTCCCTCTTCCCCCCACTCTATCTATTGAGCTATCTCTCCCTCTCCCCCCCTTTCTCTCTCATTCACTCCATATCTACCTCCATCTCTCCTACTCTATATCTCTATCTCTATTTCTCTTTTTATCTCCCTCTCACTCCTCTCTCTATATATTTCTATCTATATCCTTTTCTCTCCCTCCCCCTCTCGTCTCTCACCATCCTCCTCCTATCCCCTATCCATGGGCTCTCTATCTCCACCTCTCTTCCTTTCTCTTCCCATATATCTCCATTTCTCTTTCTCTTCCCATATATCTCTATCTCTCTCTCTTTCTCTCCCCATCTATCTCTATCTCTCTCTCTTTCTCTCCCCATCTATCTCTATCTCTCAATATATTAACTAAGAAGCCATGCACAAGCATACAATAGTTTTGTTGCTTTTGTCAAGTTTCATTAACCAAGCTATTTACTGGGTTGAATAAAGTTGGGTTATGACCCTTCATCTCTTTAAAATAATTAGAAAATATTAGTGAGATCAGGAAGGGGAGAAAAATAAACTCCTTCAAAATAGGGGTAGTTGTGGGTTTGTTGGTTTTCTTTGTATACTATATACTTAGTTCCTCTAGGATAAATAAGTCACTTTAGATCATTTTCTTAGTTGTGTATCCTAACTAATATAGAGTAAGCTTTTTCATTTTAATTGACTACTACATAATAGTTTATGTGTTGAAAGAATTGTTTCCATTCTTTGTAGTTTTTACATTGGAATAAAAATCATATTTAATTTCATGCCAATATACTTCTTTTATAAAGATATTTGTTTGAAATAAGTGCTTCATAACCCATCTAATCAAATCATAATTAACCTATCAAAAAGGAAATAGGAATTTTCTAAAGAAAATAACACTTGACCCAATCATAAGTGTATGGCCTTCGCATAAAGGAGTGATCCACCTTAGCAATAACAACTACCTGATTTAAACCTAGGTATGTGTAGGATCATGATGGGCCAAAAAGTGGCAACATGAAAAAAGTAGTGTTTGGAACTCACCAAAAAATGCGAAAATCTCAAGTTGACTTTTTTTTTTTGGGTTGGGTGTCAGTACATTGCTCCATAGCAATGCCCAAGCCAAAGTACTAAAAATCGGATATCCGATTCAAATCAAATATCCTATTTGTTTTGGATAGCCAATTTGTGTCTAATATCTATATTTGAAAAACATTTTAAAATGTAATATTTTGGTGCTATAAATCGGATATCCGATTTTTGTACACATATACCCAAGAGTAATTAGGAGGTGGAGGGTGGTCAAGAGAGAGAAAGAGAGAGAGAGAGAGAGAGAGAGAGAGAGAGAGAGAGAGAGAGAGAGAGAGAGAGAGAGAGAGAGAGAGAGAGAGAGAGAGTTCTTGAGCTCAAGGGAGAGATATTCT
>VDFB02341733.1:51403-108163 GCA_007258455.2 Sequoia sempervirens
ATATAGGGTTTGAGGATTTAAGGGTTAAGGGTAGAGGGATAAGGGTAGAGTGGAGAGACATAGGAGTGAGTGAGAGAGAGAGAGAGAGGGAGACTCAAGAGAGGTAGAGGGGGTAGGAGGGAGATACTTGAGAGAGAGAGAGAGAGGGAAAGGGAGAGGGAGAGAGGAAAAGGAAGAGGAATTTCCTTGGGTACCCATTATTTCCATAGATGTTTGTACCTCAAGGGCACCTCGACATCGCCTATGCTCTCATCATCATAAGAACATGACCCCCCTTCAGCAAGAAAAAAATCCACACGTTTACATAATTTTCTTCTAATCTTTTGACCTCTAGTTGATCTCCCTCTTTTAGACATACTACATGTCTCGCTTTCCTCTTCTCTTCCTAAATTTCCCTCACTCGAGGAAGACAAATATGAAAAATACCTATTTGGTGGTACCTGCACTCATAAGGATGTTGTATGTTTTTTCATGGTGATGTGATCCCAAGGTGACATTATGATTAATCTATCATTTCATCGCTAGAATTTCATAGGTTATAAGGTAATCAAGTCTTGATAGATTGCAAGTTATTGTTACTACCATCCAAATGTGTCCATCACAAATCAAATATACTTAATGTTTTAACTCCCAAACTTTGTAACAATTGTTAAATGTGACTATGGTCCACCAGTTACACAACCAAGTCCTCAAATGTATTATCTAATTGTAATCAAAGGACTTTTTCTCTTCATTCAAGTAAATAAACTTGAAGGGAAACACCACCAAGTGGTTTATTGGACACCTACATGACTAAAAATAGAAGAAAATTTACATTTAATTTCCATATGTTTAAGTGGTTAACGGGGAGGGAGTGTGTACTAGGCCTAGTTAAGTCATCATAAGTTTATGCTTTGGCAATAAATTTTGTTTAAGTCATCTTAAATCTTCCTATGTCTAATTTCTAGGAGACTTTTGGTATGTTTTAAGGTAGGATGATTGATGAAAGATCCCAAAGAGCCTTTCTCCATGGTATCTAGGTACACATAGCAACGGTTTTCTCTTATACAGTTGGACATGATTTAAAGAACTTAGCTAGGAATTATTCATTTAACCTAAGGTTTTCTCATAATGACATCATTGGAAAAGTATGATCAAATTCTTCTATTATGAAGAATTGGTCTATGTGCCTCTAGTAATCACTATAATTGTTTGTAAGGATAAAATGACTAAAAGCATCAGGTAGGAGAGAATCAACTTTCAGTTCTTCAAAGAATATATTCCTCTATTCATAATTTTTAAGGGTTGTGTGTGGAGGAGGTTATCACTACCAAGAAGGGAGGAGACCTTTCTTTGTGATGGAACTTCAAAAAATTTCACTTTGTCTTCCATTTTTATCTTGCCTTATGTCTTTGGTCATCTATAGTATTTGGGAAAATCCTAAGGCTGGGGTTTTACCTTTGTCTTCATGTAAAACCCTAGTGTTTATCTTATGCCTTGGGTGGGATATTTTGGGCCGTTACTTTTTGGGGAGGTTTTTAAAACAACTTAAGCCCCATCTCTTCATCTAGGTTGGGCCCCTCTTGATTTATCATCTTATTTCCTTCGCTTGAATTTATTATTTCCTAAGTCTTGGATGGTCTCGTGCTCCCTCATTTAAAAAACAACTTATGTCATTGTTTATCATCGACCTAGTGATGTCCCCTCGTTCTTTTAATAAATGTTTTATATTTTGCATAGGGACAAGTTTGTGTTACCGTAGATCAATTATCATTTGTGTTGGTTCTTAGTTGTGTTGTGATTGGTTTGTCCTTGATGACAAAATTCACCTTTGGGTATCTATCGACATGACATTCAAGTGGTCTTGGTGACAGTGGAAAGGTCTATCGGCATGAGTATTTTTCACCAGGGAGAGGTCTTTCCGAATGAGTCGGGTCTCACCGACTTATACATGAGGTGGTTCATCGGCGTAAGTGATCCTTCATTGGCATTGTGTCTTGGTGAGTTTGACTTGTTACATTGACCGACTGGTACATTAAAGATTCACTTCGGCCAGACATGTTGCTTTCGGTGTGAAGTCATAGCGATTGTACATTGTCACACCGACCGGTGGCGGGAAGATACATCGGTAAGAGTTAGGGTTATCGAAGTGAGGTCTTGGCTAGTGACCTTCGGTCTCGCCGACTTTACACATGGAATTTCATAGGCAGCTTTCGGCAGGACTTCTCCTTTGTTTCAGCAATAGAGGGTGTTCCCTATCGGAAGGAGTCATACCGTCGGTATGAAGTCACAGTGAGATTGTTATGTCTCATCGACCAGAGGTTGAATGGGAACACATCGGAAAGAGTTGCGGCATCGATATAATATCATAGTGAACCCTATGGATCTCACCGATGGAATACAAATGGACCTTGTCGGCATAAGCATTGAGTTGTCTCGGCGAACATGAATGATCATGTGGGCTTTCGGTAAGACACAAGATGCTCTACGAGAAGTCACCTCGACTATGCTTTGTCTTAGCGAAGGTGGATGAAGGATACATCTCGACAAGAGTGTGTTTTTGTCACAGCGACTCAGAATGGATAAGGTTTAAGTCTTTCAGTGAAACACAATGAAATCTAAAAAATGTCTCCGTGATTATGGATTGTCTTAGTGACACCGGATGAAAGGATGACTTTCAGTAAAACAAAGCATTATCTACAAAACGTCTCCCCGACAGCGATATGTCATAGCAACACATAAGAGATAAAAGGGATTTCAGTGAAACATAATGTGGTCTGCAAGAGGTCTTCCCGACTTCACTGGGTCATGGCGAAAGCAAATGAGGAAAAGGAAATGCAGCTAGCATAAGGTCATAGCAAAACACAAAGAACACGGGGCGACTGACATCATTATAATTTCCTTCGGCATACTTACTGGGTTGTCTCAGCGAATGATTAACGAAGACTCAAACACCGTGGCCGACATAGGAATTTCTAAGTATAGTTGCAGGCTGACATCATTGGTTGACATCGAATCTCAGAACGGTTACATGGAAAAATATTCTCTGAGAATTGGGAGGTTATGGTTCTCAGCTGGTGGGAAGTCATGGTTTTGATGAAAATCTATCAGTTACAATTTGAAATCTCTTGATTCAGCGCAGAAATTAAAGCTCTCTAGACAGGCGTTACTCTTGATTTTTATCATCATCTACAAATTATCATTATTCAGCTTCATATTCTAAATTTAGCAAGGGAGTTTCAGATTCTTGTGAAAAACGCATTCTTTGAAGACTTTCTTCATGATAGACATACTTGAAATGTATATAAAAACCAGTGTTGAAAATAATGTAGTCTCTCTGGTTGTAATTCTAAAATTATCATTCCTTGGCTGTATGAAAATGTATGAATAAACTCTGCAAATGAAAATCTAAATAACAAGAGGCAGAGACATTGTAAATTTCTTCTCTATATAGTATTTTAAGGATTCAATTATTGAATCCTTAGGGTATTCTGTAGACGAGAAAACAAAGAGTTATGAGCTTAACTGAAAACAAAGAGATCCTCTGAGACATGATTATTGTTCAAAAATATAATTTGAGGGGTTGGTGCTCCTTGAGATAGATATCTCTAAATGAGGGGTTGGTGCTCCTTGATTGGGTGCTCAAAAATCAGCCTATAAGGCATTGTGAATAGTTGTTTAAAAAGATTAAGCCTGCAAGGCATTTCGGGAGTGGTTTTTATACCCCAGGAGGGTTTTCCACTCAGCAAAATCTCGTGTCTCTTTGTTCTTCTGAGTTCTCACTGCTTTACTGTGTTGTTGTTGTTTCAGTTCACTGTTGGGTTATTAATTTTCTCAATTATGTTTATGAATGATTACATTCAACTCATGAATGCATTAATCAGAGTAATATTGAGATCAAATCTGAGCCATGTTTTTGAATTTTTGAAAATTGGTCAAATCTGTTAAGACACTGATTCACCCCCCCTCTCAGTGTCATTTTAACTCCAACAATTGGTATCAGAGCGTAGGGTCCTCTGATAGGTTTTAATCACCTTGGATTGATCTTGGTCTTGGATTTTTTTTTTAATGGCACATTCTCAAGACGGTGCCTCTATAACCAAAGCTCTGTTATTTGATGGAACATATTATGTGTTCTGGAAAATCAGAATGGAAGTTTTTCTTGTTTCTTTTGATGTTGATGTTTGGAGCATATTTTTAAATGATTACAATGTACCAGCCTCTATTCCCACTGATGCTGCTGAAAAAAAGAGGTATGAAACAAATGCCAAAGCTAAGCATGCCATCTTGTGTGGGTTAGCTAAAGATGTGTTCATTAAAGTCATGCATTGCAAATATGCTCATGAAATCTGGGAAAAAATTGAAACTATATATCAAGGGAATGAGAAAGTCAAACTATAAAAAATCATTACACTCAAACATCAGTTTGAGGAGTTGAAAATGAAGGATGATGAAAAAGTGGCTGAAAATTTCCTAAGAGTTGATGAAGTTGTCAGTGCAATGAAAGGTCTAGGTCAAGAGGTTAATGAATTTGATGTGGTCACAAAGGTTGTTAGAACCTTACCATCCAAATTTGAATCTAAGGTTTTAGCCCTAGAAGAAAAGAAACACTTTGATAAACTAACCTTAGACAGCCTGCAAGGAATACTTACTGCCTATGAAATGAGAACTAGCAAAAAAAATTCAATAGGAAAAGAAATTTCCTTTAACACTGAAAAGAAAGAAAATGTCGAAGTCAGTGAATCAGAGTTGTCTAATTCTAATGAATCCCATTTTGTTAGAAGATTTAAAAAGGGATCAGGAAAATATAAGGGAAAACTTCCCTTTAAATGTTTTAACTGTGGAAAAATAGGTCACTTTGCTGCAAAGTGTCCCTATGATGATCAAATCTGTGACAACGAGACAACTGAAAAACAACCTAAGAAGAAGGCCTTCAAACCTAAACAAAACTTCAATTTCAAAAAGAAGAAAATTCTGTTTAGTAAGGATGAATCTGATATTGAGTCTAAAGATTCATCAGTTGAAAAAGATGAAACTTTGTTCATGACTGAAATTACTTAGCAAAATGATTCAAATACTATTGATGTTGAAGAAGGTGAAGTAGATCTTGAAAGTGAGCTGAAATGTGCTTTACAAGAGGTCAGAAAACTCAAAAAACAAGTTCTTGCTCAAGAACATAAACCAAATCAAGAAATGGTCTCTCTAAAAACTCAGCTTGAAGAAGCTAAAAGAATTGAAGACTGTCTTTGAGAGACTGTAAGCTGCAAAGATCAAGAAATTCAAAAACTGGAACAAGAAGTAGTCTGTCTTAGAAAGGAAATTGAGAAATATGAAAGCACTTTAAAACTCAATGAGATGCTTAGCAAGCAGAAGTTTTATAAAGATAAAACCGGTATTGGTTTTGAAAAGGGTGAATGTTCAATTGATAATACAAAACAAAACCCCTCTTCTGAAATCAAGGGTTCAAGTCCAAATCACTCCGATTTTGGTAAGAATCATGTTTAGCCCTTGAAAGGTAATAGATCATCTTACAGATATGATCCTTTCTTCTATGGTTATTGTTTTTTCTGCAACAAATTTGGCCATAAGGTGAGCACTTGCAGGTTTATCAATCCTAGAATACCGAGGTTTGGTCTTAGGAAACACTATGGTTTTGTTAGACAGATCAAATGTTTTAAATGCAATGCTTTGGGACATTCTGTCAAACAGTGCAGAACTGATCTACAATCGAAACAACAGAAAATTAAAAAGGTTTGGAAACCTAAGACTGTTAACAACATTGAGCAAACTATGTTGGTTCAAACTACTTTTCATTCCAAGAAAAAAGACTTATGGGTCCTAGACAGTGGATTTTCTAACCATATGACTGGCAACAAGGATAAGTTTATAAATCTTGAAGATTATGTAGGTGGTTATGTTAAGTTTGGTGATAACTCTGGTATTCAAATTAAAGGTAGAGGTTCACTTCTTCTGAATGAAGACACTCCTATCTATAATGTGTACTATGTGGAAGGTCTCAAGCACAATCTTCTAAGTGTTATTCAAATCTGTGATAGTGGTTATCATGTTCTTTTCACTTCATAGGGATGTGAGATTAAGAACAAGCTAGGAAAGGCTATTGCAGCTAGAAGGAGGACAAAAGGAAATGTGTACAATCTTCTCGACACATCAAGCAATGACAATAATCAAGGTATGTGTCTAATGGGCCAAATTGAAGAAAGCTGGTTATGGCATAAAAGATTAGGACACATAAACTTTGAAAATCTGGTTAGAATCAGTAAGAATTAGAATGTCAGAGGTTTACCAATCCTTAACAAGCCAGAAAATTCTGTGTGCAAAGAATGTCTAAGTGGTAAACAAACTAAAATCAACTTCATAACAAAAGAACATTCTTCTTCAAAACCTTTACAGCTTGTGCATACTGATTTATGTGGACCAACCAGAACAAGGTCTATTAATGGTGAAAAGTACTTTATGTTGTTTGTGGATGATTATACTAGAATGGTTTGGGTCACATTTCTTAAGCACAAATCAGAAGCCTTTGAAAGGTTCAAAATCTTTCGTAAAATGGTTGAGAAGGAATCTGATTTGAAACTTAAATGGCTGTGATCTGAAAAAGGAGGTGAGTTCACTTCTCAAGAGTTTATTGATTACTGTGAACAACACGGCATTAAAAGATAGTATGTTGCAACAAAAACACCTCAACAAAATGGGGTAGTTGAACATAAGAATAGAACTGTAAAAGAAATGGCTAGAACCATGCTAGATGAAGCTAAGTTGTCTGATATGTATTGGAAAGAAGTTGTTCATATAGTTGTATACATTTTGAATAGAGTGCATCTTAGGGTGAAATCTAAACACACTCCTTATGAACTTTGGTATAGAAAAACTGCTTATGTCAAACACTTTAAATTTTTTGGAAGTAAGTGTTTTATCAAGAAAGATGATGATAACCTTGGGAGCTTTCAATCAAAGAGTGACGAGGGTATCTTTTTGGGATAATCAACTCACAAAAAAGATTATAAATGCCTTAACAAAAGGCTTAATAAGATTGTTGAAGTTGTTAATGTAAAATTTGATGAAAGACCACATTTGTATGCTGAATCTTTGCAAGATAATGAGGAAGAAGAACTTGAACTAGAAATAATTTCAGAAGGAGCTGAAACAGCAAAGCCTAAAACTGATTTAGCAAGCCCTAAAAATGAAACAATAAGTCCTGAAAAGGTTGCATCAAAAGCTCTAGCTAAATATCACCCCAAAGATCAAATTATTGGGGATAAAAATGCAGGAGTTCAAACTAGAAGAAAGGTTGCAGATTCTGATGAAAATGCACAAATTGCTTTTTGTTTAGTTACTCAGTTTGAGCCTAAAAATTTTAATGAAGCTCTCACAGATTCATGTTGGATTAATTCTATGCATGAAGAAATTGATCAGATTGAGAAAAATCAGACTTGGGAGTTAGTCCCAAGACCAGATGACAAGAATGTCATTGGAGGCAAATGGATATACAGAAACAAGGTTGATGAAAATGGTAATGTTATTTGCAACAAAGCAAGATTTTTCTGCAAAGGCTATGCTCAACAAGAAGATGAAGAGGTCTATGTTGAACAGCCTGAAGGATTTATTTGCAAAGATAAGCCTAATCATGTTTACAAGTTGAAAAAGGCCCTCTATGGCTTAAAACAAGCACCTAGAGCTTGGTACTCTAGGCTGGACATTCATTTGCTTTCAAATGGTTTTGTTAGAGGAGGTGTAGACATAAATCTTTATGTTAAAACTGAAGGTTCTGATGTTCTAGTTGTTGAAATTTACATTGATGACACTATCTTTGGCTGCAACAATTTTACTTTGAGTAAAAAATTCTCTTAGCTAATGGAATCTGAATTTGAAATGTCAATGTTAGGAGAATTAAATTTCTTTCTGGGTCTTTAAGTCTCTCAATGTGAGAATGGAATATTTCTTTCTCAAACCAAATATGCTAGAGAGATGCTTAAGAAATTTAAAATGGATGAATGTCATCCTGTTAGAACTCCAATGGCTACTAGATGCAAACTTACTAAATCTGATGATTCTCCTGATTCAAATCAAACGGAATATAGATCAATGATCGACAGTCTTTTATATTTAACTACCTCTAGACCTGACATTATGCAGGCAGTTTGCACTGTTGCACGGTTTCAAGCATCACCTAAAGAATCCCATGTCACTGTTGTTAAAAGGATTTTTAAATATATTCAGGGCACTCTTGATTATGGTCTTTGGTATCCTAGAAGAAATGATTTCTCTTTGATTGCTTATACTGATGCTAACTGGGCTGGTTGTTTGGGTGATAGGAAAAGCACCAGTGGTGCTACATTCTTTCGTGGTGATCGTTTAGTGGCATGGCACAGCAAGAAACAAGTATCTATTTCTCTCTCTACTACTGAAGCAGAATACATTGCTGCCACTTCATGCTGTACTCAAGTACTATGGATGAGTCAGACTCTTTCAGATATGGGTATTGATGTTTCTAAACCTATTTCCATTCTTTGTGATAACACTAGTGCGATAAATATTTCAAAAAATCATGTTATGCACTCTCGCACTAAACATATTGCTATCAAGTTTCACTTTCTTCAAGAAAAGGTTTTGGCTAATGAAGTATGCTTATAGTTTGTTGGCTCACAAGACCAGGTGGCTGATATTTTTACTAAGCCCTTAGCTAAAGATTTATTTGAAAGGTTGAGACTTCGATTGGGAGTTATCTCTCAATCGTTACTTCTCTAATTCACCAAGCTTCAGCTTAGGGGGAGCATGTTATATATTTTGATTCACTTATAGCTCTCCTACAATCTTGGTTGCTGCACTGTTACTTTTTTTTGCAGCTGTTTCTCATGATACTTTTGGTTGGCTTCTCAGTTGTGTTTCCTGGCATTGCACATTCTTCTCTTCTATCCTTTGTCATTGAGGCAAAAAGGGGGAGAGTCATTTCCATCAAGGACAAAGGGGGAGTTTGTTGGTTCTTAGTTGTGTTCTGATTGGTTTGTCCTTGATGACAAAATTCACCTTTAGGTATCTATCGGCATGACATTCATGTGGTCTTGGCGATAGTGGAAAGGTCTATTAGCATGAGTATTTTTCACTAGGGAGAGGTCTTTCCGAATGAGTTGGGTCTCACCGACTTATACATGAGGTGGTTCATCAGCGTAAGTGATCCTTCATTGACATTGTGTCTTGGCGAGTTTGACTTGTTACATCGACCGACTGGCACATTAAAGATTCACTTCGGCCAAACATGTTGCTTTCAGTGTGAAGTCATAGCGATTGTACATTGTCACACCAACCAATGGCGGGAAGATACATCGGTAAGAGTTAGGGTTATCGAAGTGAGGTCTTGGCAAGTGACCTTCGGTCTCGTTGACTTTACACATGGAATTTCACAGGCAGCTTTCGGTAGGACTTCTCCTTTGTTTTGACGACAGAGGGTGTTCCCTATCTGCAGGAGTCATACCATCGGTATGAAGTCACAGTGAGATTTTTATGTCTCATCGATCGGAGATTGAATGGGAACACATAGGCAAGAGTTGCGACATCAATATAATATCATAGCAAACCCTATGGGTCTCACCGATGGAATACAAATGGACCTTGTTAGCATAAGCATTGAGTTGTCTCGGCGAACATGAATGATCACGTGGGCTTTTGGTAAGACATGGGATGCTCTACGAGAAGTCACCCCAACTATGCTTTGTCTTAGCGAAGGTGGATGAAGGATACATCTCGGCAAGAGTGTGTTTTTGTCACAGCAACTCAGAATGGATAAGGTTTAAGTCTTTCGGTGAAACACAATGAAATCTACAAAACGTCTCCCTGATTATGGATTGTCTCAGTGACACCAGATGAAAGGATGACTTTCGGTAAAACAAAGCATTATCTACAAAACATCTCCCTGACAGCAATATGTCATAGCGACACATAAGAGATAAAAGGGCTTTCGGTGAAACATAATGTGGTCTGCAAGAGGTCTTCCCGACTTCACTGGGTCACAGCGAAAGCAAATGAGGAAAAGGAAACGCAACTCCCATAAGGTCATAGCGAAACACAAAGAACATGGGGTGAATGAAAGTGTTATAATTTCCTTCGACATACTTACTGGGTTGTCTCAATGAATGATTAATGAAGACTCAAACATTGTGGCCGACATAGGAATTTCTAAGTATAGTTGCAGGCTGACATCATTGGTTGACATCGAATCTCAGAACGGTTACATGGAAAAATATTCTCTGAGAATTGGGAGGTTATGGTTCTCAGCTGGTGGGAAGTCGTGGTTTTGATGAAAATCTATCAATTACAATTTGAAATCTCTTGATTCAGCGTAGAAATTAAAGCTCTTTGGACAGGCGTTACTCTTGATTTTTACCATCAGCTACAAATTATCATTATTCAGCTTCATATTCTAAATTTAGCAAGGGATTTTCAGATTCTTGAGAAAAATGCATTCTTTGAAGACTTTCTTCATGACACACATACTTGAAATGTATATAAAAACCAGTGTTGAAAATAGTGTAGTCTCTCTGGTTGTAATTCTAAAATTATCATTCCTTGGCTATATGAAAATGTATGAATAAACTCTGCAAATGAAAATCTGAATAACAAGAGGCAGAGACATTGTAAATTTCTTCTCTATATAGTATTTTAAGGATTCAATTATTGAATCCTTAGGGTATTCTGTAGACGAGAAAAAAAAGAGTTATGAGCTTAACTGAAAACAGAGAGATCCTCTGAGACATGATTATTGTTCAGAAATATAATTTGAGGGGTTGGTGCTCCTTGAGATAGATATCTCTAAATGAGGGGTTGGTGCTCCTTGAGTGGGTGCTCAAAAATCAGCCTATAAGGCATTGTGAACAGTTGTTTAAAAAGATTAAGCCTGCAAGGAATTTCAGGAGTGGTTTTTATACCCCAGGAGGGTTTTCCACTCGACAAAATCTTGTGTCTCTTTGTTCTTCTGAGTTCTCACTGCTTTACTGTGTTGTTGTTGTTTCAGTTCACTATTGGGTTATTACTTTTCTCAATTCTGTTTATGAATGATTACATTCAACTCATGAATGCGTTAATCAGAGTAATATTGAGATCAAATCTAAGCCATGTTTTTGAATTTTTGAAAATTGGTCAAATCTATTAAGACACTGATTCACCCCCCCTCTCAGTGTCATTTTAACTCCAACAATTTGATCTCAGTCATTCCCCACCATCCCGTGATGACCCCACGACATTGTTTTGGTTGATCGTGATATCATGGGCGAGCGCCACGTGTCTCATTTAATGAATCTGAAGAGATGATGGAAATACTTTGATACATTTATCTAGTTTTAATACATTATGTAGTGGGTTACTAAAGCATTTATGAGATGCACGTGTTTCAAATCAACGAATATGTTATAATCTCAGTAGGAAAGTTGCTTGATGGTTAATGACAAAGCTAGCGACTGTTTTGAATGAACAAGATTACCGATGGTTGAGATCCACGGTTTCTCGCCATCGCATGATCAGAAGTTGTGAGGTCTTTATCGATCGCGATATCGCAGGCGAGCACCACGTGGATTTCCCTGGCAACGCATAGTATGGTGGGCCCTTATTGCCATGATGGAGATCATGTCAGTTTGTTTTGAAGGTAGTTGTTCGATCATCTGACCAAAGTGAAGGATCGACGACTAGTATTTGAATCTGCATCAAATTTGATTACAAGGTTCTATTATGTAATTTCATATTTCTGTTTAGCCCTCCTAGAGAACTAAAAATGCAAGATTACAGCTACCCTCGTAGAGAACTAAGTGTTGAAGAGAGCTAAGACACATACACCAGGCATATGGCATATAGGTCATTTGTAGTAGACAATGAATTTTGATATACAGAGACTCAGATGCATGTATTTTGATGGAGTAAATTAAGATATCTAAGTTGCGATTAAGATTTTGGTATCAGTTGTTTGTTAAATTTATGCAGTTATTTGATTGTCTCCATTTTGATGCTTCTCTATTGTTTAAATTGATATAACAAGTTTATACTCATTTTATCATTGTACATTTGCTATATATGTGTGATCTAGTTATTCGGTTCTCTAAAGTAGGGATTAAATTTTTTTTATCAATCACAACAATTGGGAAGTGTTACTTGGATTAATAAGAAGAATCACATAACTAGAATTTCCATTCTATCTCAAGAAGAGTTTTTCAATTATTCACTTGCATGTTTACACAAGTTGTAAACAATTTTTGTGCCTGACAGTTTGAATTTTTTCCATTATTGAAATCTACATTTGCAGATATTCATTGGACTCCATATACCCAATAAGGCATTGGTCTCCCCTTGTATTCTTTTATAATTTTCATTATTCTTATTTATTTTACACTTACATTTACAAATACACATACATATACATTTATTTTTTTCATTTATTTTTCATGTAGTTTAATAGCTTGATTGATTTCATATTATATGTGTTGAAGACTTTAGAATTTCAATTACATTAATTTATGGATATGTTGTATCTATAACACTACAAAACCATATGCTCTTTGTATTTACACTTGCATTTAGAAATACGCATTTATAGATAGATATATATTTATTTAATGATATGTTGCATTTATTGTTCTAGGAGAGCATCCAGTAATTACATTTACATTTACATTTAAAAATACATATACATACATACATACATACATATATATATATATGTGTGTGTGTGTGTGTGTGTGTGTGTGTGTGTTTGTGTGTGTGTGTGTGTATGTATATCATTTATATTCAGTATTCAAAAACAACCCATTTGGTCTACACATGGATAAAAATTCATAAAATCAGATCTCCCATATATATTTTATTGAAACCTAGGTTTGAACCTCTCATTTCACATGCTTTTCTTCACAAAACTCTTGAGGACAACAGCTATACCTTCTTTATTTCTTATCCTACACCCCATTCATGCATCCTACAATTACAACAGTATCAATGGGGCCTCTTACACAAGCTACAGTAATCACAAAAAGTGTAAGAGCCCCTTTATATCATGTTTGGACTACAAAACCCTCAAAAATAGGGTAACTGGGTTGTATGCAAAGAAATGAAACTTTCTAACTCAAGTCAATGCCTTAAACCCTCAAATAAGATTCAAATCAAAGTTAACACATATCTTCACAACCTGGAATTGATTTCACATCAAAATATTGCTGCATGTGACCGTACAGTGCTGCATAATAGGAAAAATACAGAAATTTTGAAGAAAAACACAGATTTTTGAATGTCAAGAGCCTGTATTTTAAATCCTCAACCATCAACAACCATTACAATGATCACTTTATGCCTTTTAAATACCTTTACACATCAACCATTGAACAACCACCTCTACAACTGACTTTTTAATCTTTTATGATCACATGAAACATAAAACACACTAATTTCAAGGTTGTTAACATCACTATTGAAATGTTTTAATTTTTTGACCTTTCAAACATTAAAAAGTACATCATTAAATTAATTATGTAATGGCATAAAAATTAAAAACATCATGAATTAATTATGTAACCACATAAGTCAAATATAATTCTATCAAGAAATTAATATCAAATAGATAATATAATCGCATAACTCATACATTTCAATTCCATTGATCTTCTTCTTCATCCAACTCTTTGTCTGTATCATCCAATCTAGATTTGACATTGTAAGGATTGGTCATATCATCATCATCGTCATCGATATCAGTTTTGATAATTTCATCATCCACACGGATATCATCTTCATGAACATTAACTCCTACATCATCATGATCTAGTTCCTCCTCTTCGACATCTTTGTCAGGGACATCATCAACTAACTGTTGATCTTGATCATCATCTACATCATCTTTTAGTTCTTCAGTATCTTCTTCTTCCGCCACTTTATACTTTACTGACCTTCCTCTTGGATCATGTCTAAGAATAAATGACCAACCCGGTTTACCTGGAACCTCTTAGTAAAATACCTACTCACATTGGCTTGGAAGAACATAGGGCTCATTTCCAGCTCGCTCGATCGACCTTGTATTAACCATCGTAAATCGATTATCATGTTCAATAATAGTTCTCTCAGGATCATTTTCATTCAATCGTAGCCTGTACCATAGGACGACGGACAAAATTAATCTGAAGGACTTAAAGTCACACTCAAGTATATCATCCAAAATCCCATAGTATCAATTTTTTGAGAATTCTGGATGTATGTCGCTTCTAGATGAAACATTAGTCACTTGAAAGACTGTAGTTATACTAGAATCTCAAGTTTTCTTCATGTCATCCAGCATTTTGATTCAAAATTTACGACCATTGCACCACATAGTCTTGTGGTGTTTCACCTGCAATATGTCAAACATGTAAAAATTATTGCAATATCGTCAATTGATAAACATTTATTTTTGGCCGAATGTATGCAAAGAAAAAAATCTCAACATATATATACATCAATATAATTGAAAATAATTAAATAATATGGGTGATTAATATATCTATACATACCTGTTTATCTCTTAAACCATATGCTAAATCAATTTCCCTTTGTGTAACATTGGCATCTCCATTACGATGAGCTTCTTTAACCAATGAAGCCACACCTTCCCAAGTTACTGTGCGACCAGATTGTTGACATCATTCAATCCATACCATCATCCAATCAAGATTTTTTGCGATGTACAAATATAGTGCATCCCACTCTCGACCAACTATATCAAAAAAAATTGAAATTCACAAACGATGTATAATTAGTTAAATACCACAGTATACGACCTTCATTTATAATTGATGTATATTGAAGATTAAAAATTAAATAAGCACAATATACATAAAAACCATATGTAAAATGTATTCTAATTAATCTCCATGACCATTTTATAATTACCTCTCACTTTCCTTAATCTACCTTTCCCCATCAAGTACTCCCCTTCGAATTTGTTAATGGAATTGGGATCCCAAATGCAATCTACATGGATCTTTACTACAAACTTAAGAAGATATTTACTAATGTACACCATGGTCTGGTATACCATATATCCCTCCACCATAGAACCCTCAAGATGTGCTCTTTGTCTAACCAAAGCCTTCAAAAATTTCAAGTTCCTCTCAACCATCCACATTCACTTTGTGTGTACAAGTCCACACAATTCAATCTCCTCAACTTGGTGTATGAGGTAGTGTTCTTGTGCATTGAAAAATGTTGAAGGTAGACACTTTTGCATTTCACACATTAGATGAAGAATTTTTCTCTTCCAATAATTTATATCTTCTTTATGGATTTCTTTAGATGACAACCATCTACAAGTGATTCAAGGCGCAAATATATTAACGAGATTTAACAAAAATATTGGTATATTACATAACAAGTAAAACAAATGGTAATTATAAGATGTATATAAAAAATTGAACAAATATCGCTACTTACCTCATGTATTTTCCAAGATCATATATAACTTGTTTGACATTGTTGTCAAAGTTGTCTGGGAGAGATAGAGGTAGAATGTACTGCAACAATTATAAAATGATCTTTTCATTATTTTTCCAAAAGTAGTAAACATAATACACTGAAAAATACATGCATTATACAAGTGTATATAATATACCAAAATAATTACCTTAATGAAGGTATGCCAATCATGCATTTTCATCCCTGACCCAAATTCACCTTTCTTTGTTATTATATTGTTTATGTTCACAGCAAATCCTGTGGGAAATCAAATTTTTCGTATGACTTCTTTTATAGTATTGCTTTGCTGCTCCATTAATAACCAAGGAAGGGAACTTATATTAATTTGGTCTCCATTGCTATTTAATTGAATGAAATTTTTCATTGCATGATTGGCTTCTGAATGTCACTACAAATTTTGACAATTTTTTCTTTGTCATGCCTTCCATCCAATATTTTCTATAATGTTTCTGTTATATTATTTCCGATATGCATTGTATCAAACAAATGCACAATTTGTAGCTGCTCATAGTAGGACAACCTACTAAATTGTCTGGGATAACTTTTCAGTCCCTGTGGAAGTCGGTCATTAATGCCTTGACGACCTTCATGAAGCATATAAGTTAAACAAATTAACAACGACAATCATTGTCAATTACAGCATGAGTAAACACAACACAATATAAAAATATAAATTCAAAACATATCATATATGATAGATAAACAATTTGATCTGATGTATAACCTTGACGATTAATTCTATTATATTCCAACTTCCATAGGTGAGGTGTCATTCTTCGTAGTTTTGATGTAGTCTCTTCTTTCCCATTGAAAATATTTTTTTCAGTAGTTTGATACTTATGGTTTCTATGGAGGAAGTTCCTATACTCATCAAGCACCTGCTTTCCTAAACTTGTTGAATGATGAGATTTTATCTTTGGACCACAAATTGGACATGAAAATTTTCCCTTTGTTTGAAGACCTGCAAGATCATACATAATTGGATTAAATATGTCAATTTTTATAATTATATATAATGAATAGATTATTTTAAAAACATGCATGATATCTACTTCATAAAATTAAATATTGTTAAAGTGCAGTCGAACATTATAACATACCACAAAAATGTGTTAGCACTGGAACATCATGAATTGTCCATACAAGCATTGCATGGAATTGAAATTGTATGTCCTATTGGTCTAGAAATGTCATACATAGTGACGTCATTCCATAACTTTAGTAACTCGTCGATAAGAGTCTCGATATATACATTCATATCTTTAACTTGGTACTTACCTAGTTGAATGAACATAAACATTACATAATTATTATAACCATTTTACTACAGTATATATAAATTAATGTACATGACTACTGAATGAAAAAAATTTAAGTCATTATGCAACCAATAAGACAAATGAGATGCTACTACGTTAAAGAAAATTGATGTAAACAAATACCTGGAACAATCATTGACAACATTATGTGCTCCCTCTTTATTGACATCCATGGAGAAATGTTATTGTTGATAACAAAAATAGGCCACAATGAGTAAATAGATCTGAGCTCTCCAAATGGATTGACACCGTCCGCTCCCAATGAAAGCCTGAGATTACGAGGTTCTTCTTTAAAGTGAAGTCATTTTTCCTCCATGTCCCTAAATGCAGAACCATCTGTAGGCATTCAAATAATGTCATCTCCACTTCTATTCCGTGCATGGTAATCCATAAGTTGCACTAAGCTTTCACACCTAAATAATCGTTGCATATGTGGAATAATGAGAATATAATGAAGAACCTTGTGAGGCACCTTTTTTGTTAGTTGATCTATTTGATATCTACTGATATGACATTCTAGGAATTCTGTTGCAAATTCATGTTGTTTATGATATATAATATGATCATTAGGACATGCATTTATTGCTTGATGCTCCATTCTGATATCTTTCATAATGCCAGATAAATCTTGGTATGAGCAAGGTAAAATATTTGATGGTGGTAACAAAAATTCACCAATCAATCTACAACAAAAAATAATTTGTTAATATAAAGAATATTAATGGTACATATTTCATCCTTTATTTACTAGTGAAGAACTAACAACAATTAAAATAGATGAAAAAAGATGACATATATGACATACCTTAACATCTGTGAGATTGTTATGTTTGATAAACCATTCATAACCTTCAAGTTCAACAACAACAATACAGAGAGAAGAGTTGTTTGGGAGCCTTCATAAAGGGGCTCGTATGCTTCTCAAGTATAGGTAAATCATGAACATCATCAAAGGTTCACAACAACAATACAACAGAGAAGAGTTGTTTGGGAGCCTTCATAAAGGGCTCATCAAGTATAAGTAAATCATGAACATCATCAAAGTCATCTCGATCATCATGATCAGCTCTGCCACTAAATGTGTCATGGATCAATGTATTCTGTACCATCATCTTCAACTGTGTTTTCTAGCGCATGATCATCTTCTTCCATAGGATCATTAATTTCATCTTCGATATTCACAGCTCCATGTTCGTCCGCTTGCAAAACCACATTCTCAGGCCGTGATAATCCATATCATGTGCCCTAGGGTGCCCCACCTTTATAATAATGATAGACACAAATAAACCATGATCATGATCAAGTGATTATATATATATATATATATATATAAAATGTTAAAACGATATAAACATTTACAAATTCAATCAATATAAACACATATAATGAAAAACTTACCAATGGACGATAATCATGCCCCCTTCAACGTGACCATGCTTCCTACAATGTTTCTCAGCTGTTGTGATTAAAAATTTCTCGTCTTTAAGCCCTTGCAATTATTGCAAGGACAATAAAATTTCCCATCACCCTTTCTTTTCAATCTAGCCCACAATCTATCAAGTGTCTCTTCATTTTGTTCTGGACTAATATTATCTGACATGATTTTTCTTTACCAAGCTTGACTATTTAGATCTTCAAAAAATATGAAACTCACACTCCAATAATTTTTATTCATAGACAGGTAGCAAAATCTAATAATTCTGATATTTTACACCAAAAAAATCAACCACCCCTGCAAAAGAGAAGATAGTCTGAACAATGGCCCCAAAAAACACTTTAAAATGCTAATTCCAAAACTTATTAAATTCTGATTTTACTATGATTTCCAACCGTTAGACTCCTAAAATCAAAATATTGAACTTGATCGCAAACTTCCTACAATGATGGAGGTAGCGAGCTAGTAAGAGCAAGTGACCCATTCCTAAGGAGCAACAAGTTAGAATCATCATTGCTAATTTCAATACGGATTTATCCTTTTAGATAAAGATGCAATGTGCCACTTCTTATGACGAACTTATCCCTAGGGCCCTCAACATTGAGAGAACCCTAATCGCACAAGGAAGCACACACTAGTAGAATTTGGAAAATAAATGACTAGGTGACTAAAAATTTTAGTCACAACAACTAAAAATGACTAAATTTTCTTCATTTTTTGCAACTCAGCTATAAATGAGTAAATAAATTACTAGTTTGGTCGTTGATTAAAAATTATTTAGTCACACAAATAAAAATGACTAAATAGTTAGTCTTTTATTTAGTCACAATCCATTTGAATAAATCATTTAAGGAATCAATAATATAGCCCACCAAAATATTCTAAAACTTTAATAAACATACCCTAAAACTTTTGTCAAAATCTTATTTTCAGGCGTAGCCAACCAGAATGGAGTTTTCATTTTAATAAACATACTCTAAAACCTTCGTCAAAACATTATTTTCAAGCATAGACCGCCAAAATGGAGAAGTGTTTCAGAAAGAATGACATAGAACGGTGAGGAGATGTGCATGAAAGGAGGCATAGGATTCATTGTTGCTTATCTCATTCCTGCTTTTCTCAACAAATCTTACATTGTTCCCGCTACTATTTGTAATCTAGGTATTTACTTGACATATATTTGCATAATTTCAAATTCCTTCAGAGGCTTTTGAAGTATCAATGTATCCTATATAGGGTTTAGAATGATTTCTTTTAATTAAAAAAATAAATAAATGATGTATTTCCCTGTAATTAGATAATGTGGAGATCTCCTAAATCTTCCCTAACACACTATCCTCTTTGGCACTGTATTCATTACTCCAACTACTAGGGTTTTGCATGTGACATATTTAATATCTTCACGACCATAGCTTTTAAATAGATCTCAGTCTTTTCTTTAATCTTTTTCATGGTAACCTTTGAGTTCCATAATCCACCTTCAATCTCTTCTAAGAGCATTGTCTTAAGCTAGACTACATAGTATGCACATCAAGCAATTCCTTCATACCTGCCATTGTTTGAAACCACCACTCACTGCCTTGCTTAAAATGTTGCCTCCATAAGCACAATAGCATGTTTTAAAATCATGGTTGCCAGTGATTGACCATTAAGGTCACCACTTTCATCAAGATGCAATAAGATTTTTGTCTTCAAACTCAAGGAATTATGCAAGATAACATTGTGAATTGTTTGATGTGTATGATTTGATTTTCTTGCACATTTACTTCTTTGCTAACTTCCTTTAAGACTGGGTATTGCACCCTCAGTTACAATCTCAAACAACTCACTCACTATCACTTGAAGATTCCTTTCATGAGCATCCTTCTATAAAATCAAACTATGCCCTATAGACTGCCTACTTACTACAGGGGACTCATTGTTTCATGGTATTGTAGATCTTAAGATCCTTCAACCTTATTGACACTACTTCACAGTTCACAAGGTATTATTCACTATTCTTCCATCTTTGATGAGTCTCAAAACACTGCTCAAACATGCAATCCACTACCTCCATCATACAATGGCTAAGAAGAAACATTGAACCTATGATTACCAATGTTACTTCATTTGGACAGTCATTCCCTGATTGTATTTTCCTTGTCTAACACTACCAAAAGCATTTGAAAAACCCTTAAGGTCAGCAAGGGGGTAAGGAAACTCACAGTTAAAATATCCACTTTACTATGCAAGGTTTGAGCTTTATTATCTTGACACTGCTCAGCCTCTTTTTGATTGTCACATCTCAAGTTACTATCATTCTTCTTACCGTAGATTGCATTTAAAAATGTCACTAAGCTACATAGTGTGCTTGTTATTGGCTACAATCTTTAGATTGCAAGATTTTATTATTAGCTACAATGTCTCAATATTTCTGGTATTGCAACCTCACTAATTCACTAGAGTTATTGTTTATGTTTCTACGGAGGCCTAGGGTTTGTACCCTAATCATGCTCTTACCAATACTTCTATTGGTATTAAAAAACAACCTTAAATCTTGGGTTAGAAAATTAGTTGTCTTGACAGGGTTGTGGTATGATCTTGGATTGTATCCTAGTGTGTGTGGGAAGCTTGTGTTTGATCATTAAGGTATGTAAACCTGATCAAGGAAATGTATCCTATATAGCATGGGTCTTGCTTTAATACTTTCCATAATGGTTATTAGCAGATCACATTATTATAGTTTGTGGTAACCCAAGATTGCATTCAAGTATGTAACAAACTTGGTTTGTAGTTTAAGCTATACACTTTTAAGTAACATTCATAAGGTTTAGAAAATCTTGATCACTCTCTAGAATAGCCCATTAAACATGGGTTGTGCTTGAATGCACTACATAATTGATATAACACAACACTCTACATATCAACCAGAGTTATAGGCTCTTTATTGCAGCAAGAGGTAATCACTCTTGGATCATGCTATAATTACATCTAACCTGTTAAACTTGAGACAACCTGAATGCACCAATGATGACTGACACCTACATTAGACAACCTGAATTAACTAAATTATGAGTGCCTCCATTTCTATCACAACATAGCCACATTAAACTTGGGTCACACATGAATGCATCTGTATTTGTTATAGCACAACGTGCCACATGACCAATAGAGTTATGGATCACATAATTACAGTCACAAGAATCTGTTCCTTGGTCATGATCTTATGGTGATTCCACACAACAAAATGTGGACATGAAATTCTCAAAACCCTAAACCTCTAAAAATGAAATCTGATGAGATGTTGCTTTAAAATATGATTTTCAAACCTGGAACTACAAATTTGACTTCACAACTAAATTTTGCAAAAATACAATGACTACCCTCAACCTAGCGATATCTTCTTGAATTTTTTTTTATTTTTCCCAAGAAAATTGTCCTTAGTTCTCCACAAACTGTCTCAAGTAGAGCAAATTCGTAAGTATAGAAAAAAACTGTCGCAATAAATCAACAAACTCACTTTTCTTTATGTTGGCCACAATTTGATTTTTTTCTTATTTTTCATGTTTGTCGAAATTTCGACGAAACTGCTAGTCAAAATTTCGACGAAACCCAGGTTCGTCAAAATTTCAACGAACGTCAGGGATAAACTTTTAAAAAATTGAAAATTACACATCAAATTTTACAAGCACCTGACAATACATCAAATTATACATATTTCGTCAGAAATTTTCATCGTATTTTGCAGTCAAATGAGTTAGTGATTAAACCTAAATTAAAAATGAAAATTTACCTTATTCTTGTTCGCTTCCCCAACATATTTTTCCTCTTTATTCGCTGCAACATCAATTTTATCATCTCCAATGACAAGTTTTGTAAACTCCTCTTCGTTTTTATCCATCATTTGTCCTTCTAAAAACTTGTTGATTCTTTCCATCTCTTTTTTCAGCAAGAGATCTACCTCTTCCTCACCAACTTTCTCATCAAACTTAGGAACATCCATGTTCACAAATTTTGATTGCAAACCTTCTTCATCCACTTCACATAATGCACTCCATTCACATGCTATTGTTGAAACTTGCACCTCATTATCTTCTCCATTTTTGTGGGTTTCCCCCACATATTCTTCCTTACATTCAACCCCTACCAAAGGGCTGCAAAACTCTTTCTTTCTAATCTTCTCTTCACTGTCCTGTTTTATGAAAACATTCTTCTTCTTGTATCTCTTATCCCATGCTCTCATGTCCTTAACCATCTTTTTCAATACATCTACTTCAACCTTGAGCTTTTCAAATTCTTCATGGTACTTCTTATTTTCCACTTCTTCCCAATATTGTTCCTAGAATAAAATTTTTATGGTCCTCCTCATGACCCATCCCATCCTATCAAGTATAGACTACCTCATGTATGATGATCTATCTACACATAAATCACAAAAACACCACCAAAGGTCCTGGTGCAAACTGCCTCACATCAGCGCTTCTACCTGCACACTCAAGAAAAATTGGCTCTAATACCACTGATGTAGAGAGGAATTCATAAACTCTCAAAACCCCCTCTAAAATCCTCACAACAATTGCTAAAATAGAAATAAAAACTTGCAAACTAAACTACACAAATTGCTTGCAAATGAAAACATTAAATTGCTCAGTTTAAGAAATCTAATTACACATGAATTTTAGTCATCTATGGACTGATATACAACAATTAAAACCTTTACAAACATCAAATATGAAATTAAATATCATTCAAACACAATCTATGCTCAACTATGTGAGCTCCTACAAACTATTCACCTTCTAGCACCTCAACTCCACCTGCAACTCCTGTAGCTTATCCTCATGTCTTCAAAATTTCTTGACTTCACTCATATTCTAAAATCTATTTTTTCTCTTCATTATGCAGCCCTCATGGCTGCCTTGAACACCTAAAAAATACCTCTTCTCTTCTCAAGCTAATTTTATATACTCTTCTTTATGCAACTCTCAAAAGCAATCTGCACGTTCTTTCTCCAAAATTTTTGCTATTAATCTGCAAGTAAGGTCTCATGTTTCTTATTCAAAGACTCATGAATTGTTACAAAAACAAAGCATAACTGAAGTACAATATTTTGCAGCCAAATGGGGCTGATGAAAACCATTACAAAACTTATGCAAATCTTATTTACAATAGCAAATAAAAGATACAAAAATTATCTCCTTAAATTTGTCTTCTTTCACAATATTCTAGCTTCGTCAACCTACATTCATCATTAGAAATCACTGCTGCAAATAAATCATGAAACCATGAACCTTCTTACTGTTGTAGTACACCTTCAAACCTGCAATATAAATATCTTCTTAGTCTCTTTTGACCTTCTTTCAGCTGAAGCTCTCAAGCTGCCTTCACGTAGACTTCACTAGCTCACTATCTCTCCAAATATGGAGCTCACTAGCTCCCTAAACCATGGGCTTCTATACAAATAGAAATCTACAAAAATGGTGTCTTTGAATGATCTCTTCAATCTAACAGCATCTCCCCATCTCACCTACAAAACTCCCAAAGCCACCTTCCCAAATGACAAGGCTTGAATATATATATATATATATATTTGTAACTAAGGAAAACTACTATGGTTTTACAAAACCACAAAAACAACCCGTCATTTTTTCCTATCACTGCTCCATCATTGTTCTAAATTTTCTAAAATGGTTATTTGGGTTTTGTGTGCCTTGTTTCCATCTTTTCGAATCATTTTGAAATTCTTAATTTTGTTATTGTATGAGAAATTTATGGTCGTTTTACTAAGACTGGGTCTCACAATTACGACCCAGACATGTAATAACATGCAAAGCTTGTGGCCAACATGAAAATGCATGCAAAGAAAGAAATTGAACATGAAATAACATGCATTCCAAGTGGTCCCACCTAGAAATGAGTTTCCCAAATGGAATATTCCACCATTTATGCCTTTGAAACATTTACAAGAGCATAATTTTTTCCTCAAATATTACATTTTCAAATCACCACAAGGGAAAGATAATGTTGCAAATTAAAATATTTATTCTCCTAACCCTGAGCCCTTATTGAAAACAAAAAAAAAGGAAATAGAAATATTTTTGGTGATGCAATATTTCCTTACACCCTGGATGCTCTTGCATTGTGTTCATTTTGAGCTTTTGTCACTAGCCTAGGAATACTGCTCAACAGTTCATTATGCACCAAAAGGTTGGACCCCTCATTGTCATTGAGGAGAGCATGAAAATATTTGATTGCGGCCCTCCTGACTTCGAGCGGGTCCTCCAACATCCTGCCATCAGTCCCTTTGATGCTTGAGATCCTATTCACTTCCCTTCTCACTTTCGTTGAATTATGGAAGTACTTTGTGTTCTTATCCCCTGCTTTTAACCACATCTCCTTGGACTTTTGTCTCCAGAACATTTCTTCTTTTTCCAAAACATCATTAAATTTTCCTATCAACTCATTTTCCTCCTGATAACTATTTATATCCATTCCATTAGCTATCACCTTCTCCTATACCTCCTTCAACACTCCTTCAATCTTTCTTTTTTCATCAAAGATGTTCTTAAGACAATCTTTGTTCAACTACTTTAGCTTTTGCTTTACTGATTTTAGTTTTGTAACCACATTAAACATCTTTGAACCTCCAGGTTTACACTTCGTCCACCACTGCCTGACTAATTCCCCAAGATTTGGATCCTTGAACCACATTGCTTTAAATTTGAATGGACATCTTACTGGCCCTTTATACCCAATTATATCCATCTGAAATGGAAAATGATTTGATCCAACACATGAAATAATCTTGCATTCTAGGGTGTAAGGGAAGCGGCCTAAATTCCCTTTGAAGAAAAATATGTCTAGATTTTCCACTATACTATTGAACCCTCTCCTCCTATTCGTCTAGGTGAAGTTCTCATTTCCTATTTGAGTTTCAATTAACTCGTTTCTCTCAACAAAGTTCATAAAATATGCTTGAGACTAAAGCACCCTAACCACACCCCCCTTCTTGTATTTGGATCTTAGGATAGCATTAAAGTCCCTCCCAATGATGCAAGATTCCTGCCCCAAATTATTTAGAACCAAAATCTAATTCTAACCATACTTTCCTTTTTTTCATACAAGTATTAGGGCCATAAAAATTTATAAGAAACATAAATCTGAAATGAGACTTCTTACCCGACAAACTATCCAATGTTTGCTACTTGATACTTCCTCCACCAACACTGATTGTGGTTTCCAAACAACCAATAGGCCACCTGAAATTCCTTCTGAATTCATCCCCAACACATGCCACTACTTCATTTTTGGGACAAAATTTATCCTTTCATGATCCCCCAGTTTGATTTCTTGTAGTAATCCTATATCTGCTTGAAATGTTTCTAATTGATGCTTGATTAGGCACTGCTTGTTAGGGGTGTTTAGGCCCCTAACATTCCAAGTAATGATTTTCATTGTTGTTTAGGAAGAGCCTCACTCTTCCCTACTTTCAACATCTCGTTTATCTTCTTTTGGTCACTCGCCTCCTTGTCCCATTTTAACTTCTCTTGATTTAGAATTATGCCCCGTTTCTTACAATCACCACAATATAGGGGTGATTTATGCATATCCTTTTAACTGATACCCAATTTTTCGGTCTCAGCATGATCTACTTGTGAGGCTTTCCTCTTTTCCCTTGCCTTCCCATTAATTTCTTGCACCAGGGGAATTTCCACCTCTTCCAATGTAGAACAATTAGTCCAATCTTCAAGTTCTTCCTCTCCTCCCATTCTCAACGAACCACATTTGGTAGCTTTATCCAATTCGAATAATTCATTCTTGACTTCTATCAAGGAATCTAAATCTTCCTACCTGCACTAGTTTCCTAATAGATTGATTTCCTCAGCCAACTTCTCATTCAAATCTCCCCCTTGATCAACATTAATTGTATCTATTGTCATGGAGATTGCACTCGATGCCAAGTTTATATGCTCAGTAATCTCATGAAACATGGAAACACCTTCAAGCTTGTGGGTTACTCATGTTGAAGGTGAATCTCCAGATTGTGAGTTGGTTCCCCTTTTGATCTCCTAGAATATAATGACTTAAGTGGGAAAAAGGAAGAATGATGACTTTTGAAAATTGAAAACTATGAATGAAATACTATTTCTAGAAGGTGATGCACCAAAGAATATCCACTATGCAGACTGAATCACAACTAATACTTAGAGAAATCTGTTAACACAACTCAACTTGGGCACCTTAATCACACAAATATTTCATAAAGAGGTTTGTTTAATCTTTCTTCATGAAGGAAAACAAGGTTTCACAACCTAATAGAGAAGACAAACTGAAGAAGCACAATCTATAACTTGTGATTAAACTTCTTTTGTGTACATGCAACCATAAATGAGATAGAAATTTAAAGGTTTCTTGATTAAAACACATCAAATTTGCATCAAATCATTATAAAGAGGCAAAACACCCTAAATTGAGAAGGTAAACAATGATTATATTAAATATCCTTAAGGAAGCTCTACAAAAATCTAAAACAATCTGTTGAAATAAAGTACTGCTATATCAAAACTGTAAAAATAATGTTGTTACAAGTCTTTCCAATTTCTCTACAATGTGTAAGAGAGTAAAGGAAGCAAGAACCGAGGAAAAAGATAATTTTTTTCCAATATATACAATAAATGGCTCCAAAGTGCCAAGAGGTGGCATTGGAGTCTAACTGAAGTAAAAAATATCTCCACCTCCAAAGTTATCCATGAGAAAAGAAGAAAATCCACAAAAATGGGGCCCATAACTACTCGAAATTGAGCTTAAACAACTCCAAACCATCCCTCTTGAACTGCATGACTAAAGTGGACCCAAGAATCACCTTAGTTCAACCATGAAACAAGGATAAAAGACCTCAATTTGACACCAAATGCATGATGCGATTTGAATTCCACCTCCTCAACTTAGCACATGACATTTCAACTCAACACATGACATTAGTTACCCCACAAATCAAGGACAAAAATCTTCTTAGCTCTGAGTTTGTATTTTAGTTTAACTCTTGTCTCTATTTTTGCATGATTGAGGGGAAAAATTAACTGAAATAACAATTACTAAATCTAATCAATATGATTGACGTAACAATTGTTTTGTGAGTTGACTTCCCCTTATGTTCAATACATAACGCATATTCAAGCAATTTATAATTCATTGCATTTAATAATTGTTATTTTACAATTTTTGTCTAATGATGATGCAAACATAGCGATTTAAGTTAAACTAAAAAGAAATGATAATTACCTAAGGAAAAAGCTTAAATGGAAGTGAAAAGGGGGCTGGCCAAATATAGGGAAAAAGAAAACCCTAAATTGAATACCCGCGACCTCCTCACTTTTCACTTTGCATGACTGATTTCTATTGAGACTTCAACCTTGCTTCACGCCACCATGCTAGGGTTGTAATTCGAGCCTTTCTAGAGTGTACTAGAACTTCATTGAGCTTTCTCTGTATTCAATGCACCAAATCTGCCTGGTAAGCCCTATTTTTCTGTATCCTTCGTGAAAAAGAAGCAATTTATGTATATGATAATCACAGCAAGCAATGAAACTTTTGATTTTCCTTATACGTTTACATGCTCAATGCTTCTCTCAATATCTTGTCTAAAACAAAGCTTCGATGCAAATTGTGGCCCCATTAAAATGCAGAGAGACCCTCCATTATGGATTCTTGTTGAGGGTTTTATATTTTCTTAGCTCTGTGGCCATGGGATTTGATCTTTGTTGCTTGCCCTTCTTCTTTACTGAAAATAAAAGATTAAATAACTGTTTTGCTCATACTGGTTTCAATTACCTCTCATACTTTCCCTTTAAGGCCATGGTCATGGCTATGTATTTCTATTTAAGGTTGTATTAAGCATTGCTCCTTTCTTTCATTATTCTTTTGTTTCTAGAGTGTGACAAGGAAAACATATTGTTTATTTATTTGAAAGAAATAAAGCATAATTAACTTAATTTTGGGTTTATTTTTATGACAACTTTTGTATTTGTTTTGAATGATCTAATATTATCTTTAACTCTTCAGGAAACTTATGTTTCTTACTTAGCTGTGGAAGCTTCTCATTTTATTTTCTGGAAAACACTTTCACTTTGGTCCATAACTGCTTTTATTCATTTTATTTTGCTAAGCTTTTAAGTAATGCTTCGTTGTGATACTTTGTTCCACAACAAATCTTCCCATAGTGCAATTATTTTTGAGAAAAATGCAACTGTCCCTTAATGAAAATGGGCACTATGATGTTTTGAATCTACCCCTCCAAGATTAACATCACTCTTTTAGGCATGTAGCTTCTTAGGTCAATATCTCTGGGTTGTCTTTCCTTGTAATTCTTCTTTCAATGGTACTTGAACAAAAAATATCAGTTATAAATATTGTATGATTCCTCCATTTATGTTCATTATGGTATTCATTGTTGCTTGTAACTTAAGGGAATACTTGTTTTGGATTTGATTATTGTCCCTTGTGAGATTAGCATCATTTAATTATGATCATTACAATATCTTGTTGTCCCTTATTAAAGTGACATGTAGATGAAGTTTCCCTTGGATGCTAAGGTCACTGTGCTTTGACCTTCCATTGAATTATGAAATCTTCTATATTATTTTCTTCAAATATATTGTATTGAGCTTTGAATATTTTAAAATAATGTAACAGTCCTATTTATTGCATTCACTATCTTTCATGTTTTTACTGCATAAGCAAACATGGCATAACCCAACAATAGTACATACCCATGGGAGATCAACACTCTTTCTACATTATCATTATTGAGATCTGCAACTATTCTTTGTGGTCTGATGACTTTGAACTCTTTTTTCCATATATAAGGAATCTTCAAAGCTAATCCTTGATTTCCATGGCATAGTCAATGTTTGTAATGTCATGAGAACAAGATTGTTGCTCCTTTAAAATCCTGCAACCAAGCATGATTTCCACTATAAGAGATTCCTTAAGACTATATTTTCTCTTTATCTTTCATTATTGATTGCACAACTTGGTGATCACAATGGTGACTGTATTTTCATTTAATCTTCCTATCGAGTTGTGTTGTGGAAAAGAAAGATGGATTTTCCCTTTGTTTCTGATTTGACTATATTAAAAGAATAGTATGTTGGGCTTGACCCTCGTGGGAACCCATTTTCTCCACATACTGTGATTGTTCAAAAGAGATGGATTATGAAATGAAAGATGAACCTATACCTGCACAATGAGTAAACTAGTTAGATAAAACAATGAAGTTCAATGCTCTTCCTGATGATTTCACTTTCATTTGATGATATGATTTGGTTCCTTTGCATTTATTTGATAATGGATCAATTGATTTAATTCATCATAGATGAAAGTTATATTTCTGTTGGTAGGACATATGGTCATATTTTATATCCAGAGCTCTAACAAACTTTTCATCATAATGCAGGCACATTTGAAGATCAGGAGCAAGTAGGAGCTAAATACTAAGAGATCAACACCAAAATATACCACATGAAATGATGGATATAACTTATTTCCATGTGTTTTATTTTATTCATATCTTCATATGTATAGCTTTCCTTTTTTTTTCTCTATTAAATTAGTTACACCCACGGCTTGTGTGGGATATTCAAACATTCTTTTGATCTCAATGTATGAAACACCAATGTTTATATAATTTGGTCTACATTTTCATTACAAAATGAATAAAAGACAACAATATTATGCAATTGTGTAATTCTCTTATGTTGTAAATCATTCCATAATAAAAATTGAGCTCCTCTTGAAACTTCAAATGAAAATTATTAGGATTAGCAAAAATTATTGAAGTACCTTTCACCTTAGATGTAACAATTGTTTCAGCTCTACAAAATTGAGTTGTAGGTGAAATTTTGGTAGCACTTATGGAAATTTATGTTGAATGCTTTCCTACTAAGCATGCTAGACCAGTTGCCTCAACAATCCATTGGGAATGGAGTAAAAATCTTCCCTCCTCAAAGTCTTGAAGCCATTATAACTCAGTTGTTTGAAACTATATAGCAGTAGAATAAAACTGAAAAACAAACTAACATGGCTATGTTTAGGACAAGGTCAACAAATAGTGCATTTGCACTTATTGAAAAAAAAAACATTACTAAAAGGAAATGTGCTCAGAGCATTTATTAACTTAAAAAGTACCCTACCCTACACTACCCAACAATGTAGTGTTTAGACATAACCATTCACTGGTTGTGAGAAATAATCTCCCTTTCTCACCAACTTAGGATGTGCTTCATGCTTACAAATATGGAGGAAAATTAAATGTTGAGTGCACAAATGAGATACTTCTCCAATCATGAAAATGACATCCCTTACTCTTTTAGACAAGAGATGTATGCAACCATTTTGAATAGGGTGAGAAACCTACATTGATGCCTTTTGATATTCAATCTTGTGCTCCCAAGCAGGTAATTCAACTAGTAACTCTTCTTTATTGTCTTCCAACTGTGCCAGGTGTCTAATGGGACATCCCCTTGTCATGACACTCAATTTGACATCTTTTTCCTCATGATTTTTTTTTTATTTGATAGTCTCTTTTGACTAAGATGATTTCTAGACAGTAGTATCCTCTTGCAACAATGCTGATTGGATTTGGCTTATAGGTCCTCATGTTCTCCATTCTGATTTTCTTCATCCTTAGGGGTAGTTGATTGATACATTTCCATTTTAGTAATTTATAATTGCCCTTGAAAATGAACCATCAAGATGTTCAACCTCTTGATCAAGAAGTTGATACCCCTACTGGATAACTGAGAAAAGGTCCTCAATATGCTACTCATTTGATTTCTCCTTCATTCTAGAATGCAACTATTCATCAACAAACTATGGGAGTTCTTCAAAATAGTTCATGTTGTCCTCTTCCATAGACTGTAAGGAATTTTCCTCTACAACTTTTCCAATAGCATCTTTGACCTGAATAGGTTGATCACATGTTGTTGGCTCATATAATGCTAGATTATCATCTATGTTAGAACAAAAAACTTCTATGATGCTTGAAAACATGTTCTCATCTAACTCATAACTTTACATTAAATCCAGATGATTTTTATTATTTAGTTGTTCCATACCAGGAATAGATGGTATCATGTATGTGATATCCTCATTTTCACCAACAAATTGAGGAAGTTCATCAAACAAGGCAGAAAAATCCTAAGATCCACTTTCTATTTTATTTACATAAACATGTTCAATCTAATCTCGTTTTCCATCTAAGCTTGAAACAAAGGATTCAAGATCATTCTAAAACAAGGCTTCTTCATAATCTTGTTACTTTGTGGTTACCTTAGCTTTAAGATCATCCTTTTGAAACACAAGTTCTGATATACTTGCTTGTTCAATTTGGGAATCTTTGTGCAGATCATTTTCATTAACCTCCAAAATAGGACTGACCTCTTGTTGTCTCATATGGATTGAGGCTTCAATCTCATCTTGAACCAGCAGTGCATCATATTTTGCAATATCTTTTGGGTGTTCCAAAGCAACTGGTAAGTCAGGTACATGTGTGCTCTCTTCAGCTTGCTCAATAAAACCAGGTAGTTGGTCAAAAAAATAAACCAATTGTTCCTCCTCATATGGTGCTTTCTCTAGTGAAACTTGGGCATCATGTCTCTGCAAGTGAAGATATTTAACTGGTAATCCATATACTCTGCTTTCATCCATCTTATAAACAACATTAGAATTTTTTTCAAATGAATCAAAATGCAAGGGGTTTAGTTCCAACATCCTCTTTACATGTACTATTGTTATTTTGAGTTGGGGACACAGTACAAACAACAATCTCCTGCTTCTCTTGTTCATTCTTTTGCTCCTCTAATCAGTAATACTCTACATCTAAATGCAGTGGAATTATACTTCTAATCTTCTCCATGATCAATAGGCTATCCTGATCAATGGGTTGCTCTATAACTATACTAGGTTGTACCTTGTTACTTTCCTCAACTTGCAAAGGGTGAAGGTTTATGAAATTTGGAATTTCAAGCTTACTAACCTCATCTTGAAAGGGTTGATATGGAATGAAAGGAGTTGTTTGGACCTCATGATTTTGTGTTTGAGCAAACAAAAAATTCATCTACTCTTCTTTTGCAGCTAACTCCCTCTCGAGCTTTTCTTCAAATTGTATCCTTTATGTCTCCAACTCCTACTCATGAAGGTTGGCCTGATAATCTAACTCTTGTTGTTGCAAATCAAGCTCTTGCCTCCAAAACTCTTATATTTGCTTTGTGATGTTTAAAAATGTGTCCTTAATGTCATTCATGTTATTCATCATATCCCTAACCTCTTGGGGCTTATTTTGGACATATAAATGCTGATATGAAGGTTGAGCAGGGGTGGGTAGGAGGTAAGCATGTTGAGCATGTTGATATACTGTTGTTGCATGGTTGTTTGGGATAAAACAAGCAACATGATTGGCCTGATATGGCTGATAAGGTGATGGGTAGGTGGAATTTTCATGAAACAGAGGTGGAAACATGCTTTTTTCATGAAAACCTAGCATGTTAAAGCATTTGAAACTTGGAAAACTTCTTGAAATCAAAGTGAATCAGCTTTCCTTTGCATAAATGAGACATACCGACACTTTTTCTGCTTGAAACCAATAGATTGAACTTTGAGTCACCAGGTGTGTATAGATATACTCCTCCAAAGGCATAAATTTCTAATGTGCACACCAAAATCAACAATAAAACGATGAGATTTGAACTGTGAAGTCCCACTAGGCGTTCCAAAAACTATTGTCATGAAGATTGCACCCGAATGCCAAGTTTATGCACTCAACAATCTCGTGAAACATGGAAACACCTTCGAACCTATGGGTTGCTAATGTTGAAGGTGAATCTCTAGATTGTGGATGGTTCCCCTTTTGATCTCCTAGAATATAATGACTTAAGTGGGAAAAAGGAAGAAAGATGACTTCTAAAAACTGAAAAATTTGAATGAAAGACTATTTCTAAAAGGTGAGGCACCAAAGAATATCCACTATGCAGACTAATTAACAACTAATAATTAGAGAAATATGTTAACACCACTCAACTTTGGCACCTTAATCACATAAATATTTCACAAACAGGCATGTTTAATCTTTCTTCATGAAGGAAAACAAGGTTTTCACAACCTAATAGAGAAGACAAACTGAAGAAGCACAATTTATAACCTGTGATAAAATTGATTTTGTGTACATGCAACCATAAATGAGATAGAAATTTAAAGGTTTCTTGATTAAAACACATCAAATTTGCATCAAATCATTATAAAGAGGCAAAACACTAGAAATTAAGAAGGCAAACACTGATTATATTGAATATCCTGAAGGAACTTCTACAAAACTCTAAAACAATCTACTAAAAATAGAGTATTGCTATATCAAAACTGTAAAAATAATGTTGAGTTACAAGTATTTCTAATCTCTCTGCAATGTGTAAAAGAGTAAAGGAAGTAAGAATCGAGGAAAAAGATAAAAAATTTCCAATATATACAATAAATGGCTCCAAAGTGCTAAGAGGTGGCACTAGAGTCTAACTGAAGTCAAAAATATCTCCACCTCTAAAGTGATGCACGAGCAAAGAAGAAAATCCCCAAAAATGGGGCACATAACTGCTCAAAATTGAGCTTAAACAGCTCCAAACTGTCCCTCTTGAATTGAATCACTAAAGTGGACCCCAAAATCACCTCAATTTGACCATGAAACAAGGATAAAAGACCTCAGTTTGACACCAAATGCATGATGCACTTTCATTTCCACCTCCTTCTCAACTTAGCACATGACAATTCAACTCAACACATGACATCAGTTACCCCCACAAATCAAGGACAAAACTCTACTTAGCTCTGAGTTTGCATTTCAGTTTAACTCTTGTCTCTATTTTTGCATGATTGAGAAGAAAAATTAACTGAAATTACAATTATTAAATCCAATCAATATGATTGACTTAACAATTTTTATGTTAGTTGATTTCCCCTTATGTTCAATAGATAACGCATATTAAAGCAATTTATAATTCATTGCATTTAATAATTGTTATTTTAGAATTTTTTTCTAATGATGATGCAAACATAGGGATTTAAGTTAAACTAAACAAAAATGATAATTACACAAGGAAAAATATTAAATGAAAGTGAAAAGGGGGTCGGCCAATAGGGAAAAATAAAACCCTAAACTGAATACCCACAACCTCCTCACTTTCTTTTCACTTTGCATGACTAATTTATGTTGAGACTTCAACCTTGCTTCACGTCACCATGCTAGGGTTGTAATTCAAGCCTTTCTAGAGTCTGTTGGAGCTTCATCGATCTTTCACTTTAGTCAACGTGCCAAACCTACCTGGTAAGCCCTATTTTTTTGTATCCTTCATGAAAAATAAGCAATTTTTGTATATTATAATCACAGTAAGCAATGAAACTTTTTATTTTCCTTATGCGTTTACATTCTTGATGCTTCTCTCAATATCTTGTTTGAAACAAAGCTTCAATGCAAATTGTGGCCCCATTAAAATGCAGAGAGACCCTCCATTATGGATTCTTGTTGAGGGTTTCATATTTTCTTAGCTCTGTGGCCATGCGATTTGATCTCTATTGCTTTCCCTTCCTCTTTACTGAAAAAAAAAAAAGATTAAATAACCTTTTTGCTCATACTTGTTTCGATTACCTCTTATGCTTTCCCTTTAAGTCCATGGCCATGGCTATGTATTTCTTTTTAAGTTTGTATTAAGCATTGCTCCTTTCTTTCATTATTCTTTTGTTTCTAGAGTGTGACAAGGAAAACATACTATTTATTTATTTGAAATAAATAAAGCATGTTTAACTTCATTCTTGGTTTATTTTTATGACCACTTTCATATTTGTTTTGAATGATCTGATATTATCTTTAACTCTTCAAGCAACTTATGTTTCTTACTTAACTATGGAAGTTTCTCCTTTTTTTTTTTGGAAAACATTTTCACTCTAGTCCATAACTGCTTTTATTCATTTTCTTTTGCTAAGATTTTAATTCATGCTTCGTTGTGATACTCTATTCCTCAACAAATCTTCCCATTTAATGACAATGCAATTGTTTTTGAGAAAAATGCAATTGTCCCTTAATGACAATGGGCACTATGATGTTTTGAATCTACCCCTCCAAGATTAACATCACTCTTTTAGGCATGTAGCTTCTCAGGTCAATATCTATGGGTTGTCTTTCCTTGCAATAATCCTTTCAATGGTATTTGAATAGAAAATATCAGTTATAAATATTGTATGATGCCTCCATTTATGTTCACTATGGAATTCATTGTTGCTTGTAACTTAAGGGAATACTTGTTTTGGATTTGATTATTATCCCTTGTGAGATTAGCATCATTTAATTATGATCATTACAATATCTTGTTGTCCCTTATTGAAGTGACATGTAGATGAAGTTTCCCTTGGATGCTAAGATCATTGTGCTTTGACCTTCCATTGAATTATGAAATCTGCTATATTCTTTTCTTCAAAGATACTGTATTGAGCTTTGAATATTTGAAAATAATATAACAATCCTATTTATTTCATTCATTGTCTTTCATGTTTTTCTACATAAGCAAACTTGGCATAACCCAACAACAGTACATACTCATGGGAGATCAACACTCTTTTTGCATTATCATTATTGAGATCTGCAACTATTCTCTGTGGTCTGATGACTTTGAACTCTTTTTTCCATATATAAGGAATTTTCAAAGTTGCTCCTTGATTTCCATTGCATGGTCAATGTTTGTAATTTCATGAGAAAAAGATTGTTGCTCCTTTAAGATCCTACAACCAAGCATGATTGCCACTATAAGAGATTCCTTAAGACTGTATTTTCTCTTTATCTTTCATTATTGATTGCACAACTTGGTGATCACAGTGGTGACTGTATTTTCATTTAATCTTCCTATCAAGCTGTGTTGTGGAAAAGAAAGATGGATTTTCCCTTTGTTTCTGATTTGACTGTATTAAAAGAATAGTATGTTGGGCTCAACCCTCGTGCAAGCCCATTTTCTCCACATACTGTGATTTGTCAAAAGAGATGGATTATGAAATGAAAGATGAACCTATACATGCACAATGAGCAAACTAGTTAGATAAAACAATGAAGTTCAATGCTCTTCCTGATGATTTCACTTTCATTTGATGACCTAATTTGGTTCCTTTGCATTTATTTGATAATGGCTCAATTTATTTAATGCATCATAGATGAAATTTATATTTTTGTTGGCAAGACATATGGTCAAATTTTATATCCGGAGCTCTAACAAACTTTTCATCATAATGCAGGCACATCTGAAGATCAGGAGCAAGTAGGAGCTAAAGACCAAGAGATCAACACCAAAATCTTCCATAGGAAATGATGGATATACCTTCTTTCAATGTGTTTTCTTTTATTCATATCTTCATATGTATAGCTTTCCTTTTTTTTGTTGTATTAAATCAGTTATACCCATGAATTGTGTGGGATATTCAAACATTATTTTGATCTCAATGTATGAAACAACAATGTTTATACAATCTTGTATACATTTTCATTACAAAATGAATAAAAGACAACAATATTATGCAATTGTGTAAATATCTTATGTTGTAAATCATTGCATAATAAAAATTGAACTCCTCTTGAAACTTCAAATGAAAATGATTAGGATTAGCATAAATTTATTTAAGTACCTTTCACCTTAGATGTAACAATTGTTTCAGCTCTACCAAATTGAGTTGTAGGTGAAATTTTGGTAACAATATCCACTTCCTCATTTCCTTCTTCCTGAGGAGTCTCCCTCCCTCCACAACCTTCCACACCCCTTATTCTTGAGGCTCCCTCTTTCATCGAGTTCGCAAGGTTCTTCTTCTCCTTGGATTCATGGGTGCAACCACGATCTGTCGTAGGGGGAGGTCTGTATGGCACCCTCTGGCCCAGAGTCTTGATAAGCTCCAAACTTGGTATCGGTTTTGGAAAAATATTTTGTAACCATCCTCCCCACTATGATATCAATTCAATTTCATTCCAACCCTCATGATTAGGTATATTCTCCACACATAGTTGCACATAAGAACCTATACTATCTGGGTTCAATCTTTCTTTTGCACACATATAAGTCCCCAGACAATTTCCAATCTCCTCCAGAATATCTGGGGACCAAAACTCTAATGGAAAATTAGGTAGTTTCAACCAAATTTGAGTCACCTCCATTTGATGCATGAAAGGATTGAAACCTATGATCCATCTTCGTATATAAAATATAAAACCATCTAGCAGCCAAACTCCTAACTCAATTTCAACCCTAATCTCCTCCATAGGGAAAATCACAACAAAGTACCCATTTTCTAGTATTTTTAATTGTAGTTATGTTCCCCATTTACTTTGCCACCAGTTAACCATAAACTCCCATTTGAGGTCTTTTCCTAACCATTTCTCTAACAATCTCGTTTGATCTAGCCATTCCTTTTCAGAACAAAGCATTTTTTGCACTTATCACCAACGATTTCCTTTGTCTGGCCCTACAAGATTCTTTATGATTGGTTTTTCCTTGCTTCCTTTTCTCTAACTCTCTATTCACCAAAATCCTTGGGCCATGATCCATCTTCTGCCCCCAACTCCTATAGGACCTGTGATTATTACCCCACCTATGGTTTCATCCTTCAACATTATGTCCCCTACCCTTCCAACCATATCTCCCATACCACCTTCAATTCCTCTAGTTTTGAGGAACAAAGCCTCACTTCCTTTTCCTTCCTCTTCCCATCAGGTGACTTCCACCAATCCCTCGATCCCCCCTATCACCATCTTTCTTCCACTTCTTATTGATCACATGGTTGTTGATTTGTTCTGGGGATATTTCTACTTCAGCATCTTTTTCCCACCGTCCTTTACCCTTGTTTCTGAATGTCTCTTCGTCTTGTCTCAACGTCTTTTCCTCCCTTCTGCCATCAAATCATCACTCTACCTAATTTTGCAATCACCTTGCTCCTACTCCTTCTTGTGCCATTATTTCATCTTCTATTATATTTGATGATACTTAGTTAAGGCTAGATTTTGTTATTGTTAGAGATAGATTCACAAATTTAAACTTTTAACTACAATAATGTCATTCCAAATAAAATGGATACTAATTCATAATTAATGTGATAGTTGTAATTCATGTCATATCTTAGATATACATGATATTCTAAATAATCTTTAATATTTATCATTCATATTGTTAAAATAATGAAACTTAGTGTTAATGATTCATAGTAGTGAATCCTAATTTCTACAATCCATTAAATTAAATCATTGAGATCAATTAGAAGTAAAGGAAGATCAATAGTTTAGGATATTTTATGAGGACAAAGTAAATATTCTAAAGGGAAAGAAGACAGGAAAACAACCAGTGCAACATCTTGAGTTGCCAATAGAATACAAGGTTAGTAAATCTCATGCCTTAGCTCCCCTTACAAATAGATTTCCTAGATCTAGGATAAGTGTCAAAACACTTAATAATGGAGATTGTGTCCATTCCTAATTTTTTTACATTATTGATAATGTGTTTGACTCTAACCTAAACAAGCCAACCGACAATTTAAGGGAGGAATCCCATGCTTGGTTGTTAGATAAGTTCCAATTAGGGGAGAACTATATTTTCAACATCAAGAATTTTACCATAACATTGGTCAAGCATATGGTACCTCAATTACAACCTTAACCAAAATTAGTTGAATTCTATGTAAATTTGTATGTCTCTAAAAAAAGAATAAGGGAAATGTTGCAACTCAGGCTCATGTACAAGATTCATTCCATTGCAACCAAGATAACTTGAACCACACACAGGATTCCAAAAGAAAATAATTAGAATTCCTAAATAATGAATTAATTCTTGGTAGAAATAGCAGTCTTATTAACTGGATTCCCATTCCCCTTATTTCTTTCACTAGTGATGTTTAAAATGCATGTTCCATGATTTATTTCATCTTCATCATGGATGATTTTAAATGTTTACATGGTTTTTAGTTGGTGGATCTAAAGAAGATGAAAACCCTAACATGGGTGCAATTCTTACAGTTGGATTTCAAAGACACCATTGCCAATTCAATGCATGATTAGTTATGGGTACTTCAACTCCTAGAGAGTGTTAAAATTTCCTTCCTATCTTTCCAATTTCATCCAAATCAAAATTACCAATATTTTTAATTCATTATTCCCATTCTATTTTTATGAATCCTTTACCCCTACAAGGGTTAACCCTATTTCTTATTGGACCCATGTCCTTTAAAAATCCTAAGAAAACTATGATTGTACAAATATTTTCCTAGTAAATGTTCTCTCAATATTGAATGAAGAGGACCTCAATTTACTCACAACAAGGTAGTTAAAAATTTTAATAGATGGAAGATGCTAGATGATTAGTATTTTAGGGCTCACTAATAAGGATCAAATTTAATCATTTCAATAAGGAAGCTAAACCTTGAGCTAAGAGAGGAAGAAGGAATCATATGATGTCACATTTTCCTTTGTAGGATCACTATAAATAAAATTTCATCAAACTCCTTGCTCATGCTTAAACTAGTATACCTAAAGTTGGATCTCATCCAATATTATTGGTCCTATGATCATGATGGTTACATGCTGGACTAAAAGAAAATTGTATTATAAAGAGAAACGTAATCATCAAAGGTATCTTGAATTGAAAAGAGAATGTGCCCCACCAATAATGACCAAGTATGTACATCAAGATATTTGAGCTCCCCTCAAACCCCTCCCATGTTGGGAGAGTTTCTAGAAAAATACAAGGGTATATAAAAAATAAAATTATGGGGATAGGTTTGATAAAGACTCTTAGATCCAAGGGTTGGTGAGAAGACAAGATTGCATCCTACGAGTAATATTAGGAAGAAGTTTCAAAACTAGAGAATAAGTTTAGATATGTCGCTATAGATGAAAAGTGGGATAGTATTTGGGAAGAGGAATGTAGTTCCCCTACCTTTGATATGATATGAGAAACATATAGGTTGTTGATTCTTCTAGAGATCAAGAAGAAGAGGAAGAATAAATTTGTGAGGATGAGAGTAACAATGATAATTCAATCAAAAAGTTCTCTCTAATTCAAACAAGGAGGCATCATTTTCTCAAATATATTCTAATATGGCTATATTGACCCCTTACTCTACAACCATAGTCTTAATCTTCCCAAGTTCCACCTCCCTTTACTCATCAATCTTTAACACTTAAGACATTGGGAGCTAGTCATTTATGCAACAAGTGAGTAAAAAATTATCATGAAAGGAATGGAGAGACTTCAAAAATAGGTTGAAAATTTTGTACCTACATAGCCACAAATAGAAACATCACCATCCTCAAATGTGATATGAAAAAAAGGGAATGAAATGGGATTCTCATCTCAAACATTGGGATCAGTAGGAAGTTCTCAAGAAATTCTTACATGAAGAAGGAAGAAGTATAAGCTTTTCATTGGGACAATTTCTAATTTAAAACTAGAGCAATCATTAGGAATCCATCTAAACATTATAGAGAAACAACTACACCCACTATATTAGATCAAGTATGCATATTTATAACTCTTATACCTCTCCTCCCCCTATTATTTTACTTATTATGTATATTAAATATTTAATTGGGCCCCAAAAATTCCCATTTTTCCATTTTTAAGTTGTATCTTATGTGCATCTTCATGTATCATCATTAACCCCTACAACCCTATTTCCCATTTCTTTGACTCAAATAGCACTTGGTGGACTAGGTCCTTTGGGTCCCTTTGCATCCTAGATTTTAAAAACTTCCCCTACCATGGCTATGTCTCTCCTTTATACTCCTTCATCGACACCTCAAGTCTCACCATGTGTCAAGTCTAGTCTTTCATATTGAATGGTAGTGATTTTAGACATTTTGACCACCATATTATTCACTCCAATACTTCACAATCCCTCACAAAAATGTCCAAAGTTAAGTTTTCATCCATCCATTTCTCAATTAAATATTTTTTCATAGCTTATTCAACATTCTTCTTTTGGATCATGGCTAACATAAGCATTTATATTGATATTTCCCTAATAGCTCCTTCAACTATTATGATTCAAGCCTTGTTTATAACTAGAGAAAAAATAGAAACCCTTACAATAATTAATAACATTTCCTCATATGGTGCCCTATGACATATCCATTTTGGGATGGTATATCAATCCTCTACTTGATTTTCACCAATAAATTCAAATGTCTAAACAAGTATAGGAAGTCAAGATCAATAACTGAAAAAGAAAAGAGACTTGACACCAACACAAAAATGATAAGAGCTTAGTATGATCTAGCACAAAAATATATGATGATTGCACATGTGACTCCTATTTTCAATAAGCAATAAGGTCAAATGGGACCTAAGGATTATCATATCCATGTCAATGGAATGAAAATTAAAGAGGCTTATATTAAATATAGAGTCAAATTGATGGACTAAATTTATAAGGTGGTGGCTAGTGAATTTATCAAATAAAGTAAGAGGCTTGAGAAAAGGTAAGTTGAGCTTGTCAAGGTCGAGAGAAAGCTCGAAGTGGTGTAAGCTCAAGTCAAATATGTGAACCAATATTGTTAAAGGTAAATATAGATATATATTGTCTAAAATTTATAGTGAAGAGATTCAAGAAAAAGGGGAAGAAGCCCAAACATTACATATATAAATACAAAATATTAATGTGACAATCAAGGGCTATAAGCAAAATTCTTGAAAAGGATAATGAGATGGAGAAGAGTGATTGAATATGCTACCTTACATCAAAGGGTCAAAAATATTTTAGATTAAAAAATACATTAGGTTAGGAGAACACCCAAACAAAGGGAAAATGGTAAGAATCTCTCCAAAAGTTGGAAGAAATGAAGGCTTTTGTTATTGACTTGTAGGCTCAAGTCACTAATGCTAAAGAGATCCTAGCATCAAAGGATCATCAAATAAAGAAACTCAAAGAGGATATGAAAAAGGTGAAGCAAACTATTGGTAATATACCCTTTTTTAAGGAATTATATACCTCTTATTGGACAAGAATATAAAAAATGGATGTAGAACTAAGTTATGCATTAAAATTCATTAATTTTATACATTTTTGTGTAGAGGTAAAGTTTGGAATTGAATAGGTCTTGGAGTCACTCACTCTAGAGGAAAATCAAGATCAAAGGTTTGTGTAGAAATTGAACATCTTATCTTATGGTAATCTCATTATAGTGGGAATTGATGACTGAAGGAGAAGAGCAATAAAAATTAATGAAACACTATGCAAAGACAAGGCCACCCAAAAATACAAATCATGATTTCTCATTTTAGGTCAAATTATATAGGGTATGAGAGATTATATAACCTCACTAATTCAATAGGGTTGTCAAAAAAAATTGACAACAATAAAGTGTTAAGTGAAGAAGATTCCAAGGCACTACTCATGAAAAAATACTTAGACCAATAATTCTTGTATAATTTATCTCAATCACCAAGCATTTGTAGAAGTAGAACTAGTGTTCAATTCATTGGTCTAGCTAGAGGTTCAAATCAAAATTGCAATGGAGAATCTACATTATATCTCTTACAAAGATATAGCTTGATAAGGCCTTTGAGGCCTTTAAGAGGAATGATATTCCTATTAAAAAAGAGTGGGAAATACCCCAAGATTCTATCAATATGTCATAATTAAATATGGTGCCTTGCACCATTTTTGAAATTTTTAGTTTTATTTTGATTTGATGTTCTTGAATAGTTACCATTTGATTTCTTTCTTCACAAGTGAAGAACCCTTGAGAGGTCACAATAATTGTAGAGCTACATCTATCCAATCTATTCAAATCCTCCTTGTGCAAGTAAAATTTTGTTAGGGTAGGTATTTTGATCCTTGCGACCATCTCCAAGACTAACTGTTTTTCTATTGCTCTATTTTCCTTTTTCTTTTATTTCCTAGTTTTTTAGTATTTTATTTCTTGTCAAAGCTTTGTTTTTGTTTATCCTTCTCAAGCCCTCAATCCCCTTTTGATTTTAAAATTTATACAACTCAAAGTATTTCAATATATATTATTAGCAAGATGCAAGCATCATTGTTTAATCAAATTTTGATCCAATTGTCTATGCTTAGTTTTAGAGTTGTGTTTTTTTAAATGTGCCATTGTCTATAACACTATGTTGCACAGTATCAAGCATACAAGGAAGGTGAAATAAACATGAACACATGGTGATTTTTTACATCACCAAGAAATAGTAGAAGTGGTCAATGAATTATATTACACCATTGGCTAGAGTTTTCAAGCAATAAAGTGGTAGGCCTACTTCTCTTTTTATTTGTATCAATTAGATTGATCCCAAAATAGAAATTTTAGTATAGTCCCTTGGAAAATTAGTGTATTCCTAACTTGATAATTAGTATTAATATTTGTTGTTCCATTGCTTGGAAATATATACAGGTTAGAGTCAACAATGGACCCACTTTATTTTGTGTATGGGGAGTGAGAGATAATAATGAGGTCACCTAATGCTACATAGCATTTACTGCACACTACAAAGAATTTATCAACCTTATCAATATTCTCCATTGTGTTATTGCTAGGAAGAGAAATTTCATTAATTCTATCACCTTCCATCTACACATTATGAAATTTGGCATTAGAATCACATCAACAAACCATACACCTATATGGGATGAAAGAGTTAATTATTAAATTTTATGGAATCATTGCTCCAAGGTTGCATAGGTCAGTAGTATAAGATGGGACATGTATCCAATATACATTCTCTATGGAAGGTTCATATGATTTTAGAAATTATAGAGATGTGTGATCTTCTACCACCATCTTTAATCTAATGAACCACACATTGTATGAGAATTTTTAATTTGATAAAAGAAATTTATTATGCCACGAGATAATTTTTCCATTTATTATAACAAGGTTGTAATTGGAGGAAAACAAGATAATCAATTTACTTTTGGACACTCACCACTATTTTTGAAATTAAGATGCTTGAAATCATGCACTAGCATTCAAGATGCATTTGAGGTTCTTACACAATCTCTCCTTACTCCTAATCAAATTGGTGGGAATTCATGCACTAAAATGGTGGAGGTTGTTACATTGATTGATTGTGTTACTCACAACTTTCTACATGTTAATGACATTAATTTCCTACTTTGTTTTTTATTTATTAGGATAAATGCTTTCCTTTTCTATAAATAATATTGATCTATTTGTTTTTAATAGGAGGCACTAGAGATTCCCATATTCGAGCTCTAAATGTTACTATTTTTTCATGCATTTCTTAATTTTAGGATCCTTCACATTTTAAAATTGTTTTGGTGATCTATAAGTTTATAACTATGCATTGTTTTATGATTAGTACATGAATTCATGATAATATTATCCATCTTCTATGTATTCATTTGAATAGACTTTTTCTTGGTTTATGGATGCTTAAGTTGCAATCTTGTTTGATTATTGTTGTGAACCCTATATAATTAAGAAATATTCATATTATCTAGTGAATGATATGTTATTTCTCATCTAGATTAGCTTCTAATTATGCATTTTGTTTCAAACTATTTCTCCCTTTTCTCATATATGAAGATAGATTAGATGGGTACATTGAAAATCATAAAAGGAGGTGACCTTTCAATCTTGGAGGTTATCCTATAAATTATGACCCATATTTGTAGGCTTCCCATGCTTTATGTCCACATGAGTGAAAATTAATATAAGAGTGATGAGGGAGCAAACCCGAGACACAAAAATACACTCACAAAAGAGAATAATATTTTATTCAGAAATATGGAACTTCTTACATGCAAAGGATCTCAAATCCTCGAGCTCTGAGATACATGCAAATTACAGACTTACAGAAAATTACCCAGATCCCCCTTTTGCAGCATGCGAACTTCTTTCCCCAAAAAGTTACCCAAAAATCAGAAACTAGCCCATAAATAGCCCCTTTTCGGCTTGGAGCCAAAAACAATATTTGAGATATGATTTTTGGCGGTTTGGCACCAAAATTACAATTTGAAATTCCAACTTAGTTTCACATTTGAAAATTAGTACATTTCTAAAATATGCACCAACTTCCGGGAGCCATAAATTTTAATCCGACCGTCAGATCTTCAATGATAATACCTTTTCGGAAAGGTCTCGAAAAGACGATGTTTTACAAAGTAGGGCCTACGGCATCTACTTTGGTTTTCCTGCAAATTTTCAGGCCCATCTGGGATCATTTAGTGCCTCAAACTGAGCTTGGAAAGTTTTTCAGGGCAAAAAGCAAAAATTGGAACTTGAATAACTTTCAAACCGTGAATGATCTTGACCTGATTCTTTCACCAAAGTGTTTATTTTTCTGTCCTGAACCTTCCCATAAATTTTTGTCTTCCCATGCCTTCAAATTCAAACCTGCTAAAAATAGCAGAAAAAGCAGAAAAAATAGAAAAGCAGTTTTGAAAGTTGGAAACTCTTATTTGATGAAAAGGGTATCCAGAAATGCAAAACATCTACAAAAAGCAAACAACAGGAACATAAATGGAAAACATCTTTTTGGGTGATGCAAGATTGCCCTCACACCACTGGATGCTCCTGCATCAAAGAGAGAAATTTATACATCAACAAATATTGCTATCTATATAAAAGTAATATAGTCTTCTTTGAGAGATATAACTTATTTATTAAAGATCTAATCAAAGATAAAATCTCATATGTAAAAGCCACAAGAGGCATCCTCAACGTAATTAATACATGGAAATAGGAATTTTGGATGTTATCTTAATTGTTTGTTGGCATTTTGAGAGAGTAGGAACAAGTAACTTTTATCTCTATCAACACAATATTAGAGTAAATTATGTCATTAGAGATGAGATTATATTCTTTCATCAAAGAAAATAGTAAGATGATTGATGTTGAATGGTTAAATAACTTGAATAAGATAGAATTGATGTTGATAATAAGTCTTCTAGATGATTAGGAATGGGTTCATTAGATTGAAATATATGTGTGATTTTGGATTCCATTAAGAAGCTCCTAACAAGTCTCCAACAATAGTTTAAATTTGATTATTTTGTATCAAAGTAGAGTTGTACTTTCATTTTTAGAAAATCTATATAAATCAAGTATTTTCTTATTTACATTGTCTCCATCATTTGCTTAGTAATACAAGGGATGTATTGAATTTCAATGAAAATAGTGTAAGAAATTTCATTTCCTTATTATCCTTTTGAAAATCATTAGAAGAGATCCACATGTGTACAAATTAGCAATTTTATAAAATAAAGACAATTGAACAAATTGGACTTAGTACTTTTCTATTATTAGGTCAAACAACATAATTTTTCTTTATTAAATTCTTCCTAAATGTTTTGAGCTATCTCCTTCATATTCTAATTCAAGTGTTGCATCATGATTTCTTTTATTTTTTTATTATTGTTGTGTTCATTGTCTCTAATCTAGTTCACAATCATTTCATAGTCATATTCTAGCTCACAATGATTTCATGGTCAAATTCATACTTAATTTGACAATGCACTCTTGTATTCCTTGAGTTTTTCTTTATTTTCACCTTGGTTTTCAATGCCCTTCCCTATTCCTAAAGTTTCTCTTTATTTTTACCTCAATTTTATGTATAAGGGTTTCATTATAAAAATTAAGCTTTATTGGCCAATTTTATATTTATCTTTACATTGTAGTGCATGTTCAAGATATTTTATAGTCATATTTGTAATAAATGACATGTAGTCCAAAAATCTTAATGATAATCTAGTACATAGTTAAAAATATCTAAATTTCATCATATATGAGTCTATAGTTTATTTCTATTAGGTGCATTCTTGTGAAATTGATTATTGGTTAATGGTGACTTGTTGAACAAGTAGAATGCCATTATAGAAAATTAAATCCAAATGTGCTCATCTTATGCTAAAATATCTAATATATCAAAAGGCTCAACATAAAGTATATAAGACCTATGATCAAGGCTTAAACATTGAAGAGACAAATGTGAGTAGGAACATTTAGCTATTTTTCCCTCATGCTACCATGTAACCTCTCTTTAGTTCTGAACAAGGGCCTTAGATGGACCCATTACACCTGCCATCTAGGAGCATGTAATAAGATTATTTCACCCCCAAATGGACCCATGTGATTCATCCATGGATTCTCTTTTTCAATGGGGTATGAAACATTAGGCCATGTGTGCATTGAAAGTAGCCACCTCACTTATATCTCTACAATTAAATTTATTACAAAGTATGTAGATCTAATAGGTTACACTAATCTTCCCAAGATTAGTGAGTAGGGGTTAAATTCCACAACCAAAAATGTGCACCAAAACCTTTCATCATTTCATCATGGTAGAATGAGAAATGAAAAAGTTGTATGAAACCATAGTATATATTCGACTTCAAACCCTACCACAAAATTCTAACACTTGGATAAAATGAGAAAATGTTTCACCCTGATAGTATACATTGGATTAACCTTGGCACATAATAATGCTCAGAAAAATAATTATTGCTAATATGGACCACTTCAAAACATGAGGTGGAAACATTATTACCCACCAATACTACCACTAGTGTCCCTATAGCTAGTACTTGTTACCTAGTAGACATTAAAAATCACTTAAGTTGCATGCAATTACTTACAACAAGTTATTGTGTGAATAGAAAAAAAAGTACAAAAACAAAGGTGAAAAACGTAGACATTTTGAATTAGGTTGTCATGGCTACATATTTGAAGCTTAGCAAAGCATCAATAATGGGAAATTTATATAGAGGATAAATAAAATAAATGGACACAAGCGATGAAGTTCAACAAAAGCATTAGATAGAGCCTTAATTTAGATCATTTTGATTAGGTGTCAACATATATTTCACCACCTTAAGTATAGTTACAAGAAAAAATTGGCATTCATTATAATTAAATTATTATGAGAAATTTAGGTTCTCATTTGTTAATGCAGGAACATCCCTGGTTGTAAAGAAATTTTGTATCAACCAAAAACATTTCTTTTATTGCATTTCATTCAGTAGCAGTTTCAGCATTGCATTCTACATTTCACCACATTATTGCTTCTTAGCTTGCAAATCAGGATATAGCATCTACTCAAGGTAATCTACGACATATCCAAATTTCAAATCATTTGCGTTTGTTTTTCGAAAGTTACCGCTCTCAGAATTTCAATATAATTCACAATCAGAGCATTTGGGGCTGACCTGGTCCAAATTTCTTAGTGCAGACCTATTCCAAAATGTGCGGAGCTTAATGGGACATCATACAATCATTTTGGATCCAATGGTATCTACCTTGGAAATTCGTAATTCATTTAATTTCATAAAGGATTATCTTTCATGTTTTAAGGTTGACCTTCATGTGTGATCATTCATCGGGTTTTGTAAACCCTTGTGGCTGACGCAGACCTTTGTTGGAGTTGGATTATCATATTTAATAGAATTTTTAATTCTTTGTAATCATTCATCAGTAGTTAGAATTTTGCATCAACCCTTCGAGGGACTGTAATAAGGCCTTGGCCAGTTGTAATGTTGAATGCCCTTCCAACAAGCCTGTGAGCTCTGGATATTTTCCCATGAGGCATATGTTGCATGTAATATTTTCAATTCAATAAAGAATCATATTTGTAGAACACTTATTTGTGTTATTTTTGTTGTGTTGACTCTAAGCTACATGGTTTGGACTCTTCTTTCTAAACCCTCCATCTGTGACTGCACCAAGTGGTATCAAAGTGAGTTTGCAAGTCCTGAAGGTGTTCCTTGTGATGAATAGATCACCAACTTGAGGCATACTGCATGCATTTTTAATCGATCACCGACTATGACGCGGTTGAAACCCTTTTAGCCAGATTGTTGAATTGAGGTAGCTGCATCAAATTCAAGGGGAGAAATACCACCATGGAGAGTGACTACTAAGGAAAATTCAATGGAAGAATGGATGAGATGTTGGAAATGATGGATGAAATGCAAGTCCGATTAGATGTAGTAGAAGAAGATAAAAGGCGAGGTCTAAACCCTAGACATGAGGATGAAAGAGATGATAAAGCGGATCATGTTGTGAACCAAATTGAAGAAGCCCTAGGCAAAGAAGAAGAATTATATAAAGTGAAGATGTTGAAGGCTATTTCAAAAATTGGTAAGCAACCTAGAGTTGAAATTTAAAATTATGTGAGAAATTTAAACCCTGAAGAATTGATTGATTGGATCAATGAAATGGAAGAATACTTTGAATATGAAGAAATTGAAGATCTGGAAAGAGTTAGATTTACAAAAAAAATATTGAAAGTTCATGCTAATTCATGGTGGAAATAAGTTCAATTGGATAGAAATAGAAGAGGAAAGGAGAAAATTATCAAATGGGATAGAATGGTGACAAAGTTGAAGTATCAATTCATACCTACTAATTATGAACTAGAATTGTTGAAAATATTGCAGAACCTGAGGAAAAAGGAGAAATTTGTGAAGGAGTATACTGAAGAATTCTACAAGATGATCATTAGAACCGGTCATAGTGAAGCAAGCAAAGAGAAAGTGGCGAGATACATCAATGGACTGAGAACAAACATCCAAGAAGAATTGAACCTGGTAAATATGACAACAGTTGAAGCATATCAATTTGCATATGAGGTGGAAGAGAAGTTGAACAAGGAGTTTGAACAAATGCAAAGGAGTGCCAGAGGAAGATTCCATAAGAGTGGATCACAATCCAGAGAAATAAGACCTTATTCAGATCAAAGCAAAGATGGGAAACCCTACCAGAGTGAATAGAAGGACTGTAACTCATACCACAGAGGAAGAGAAGATAGAAATTTCTATTGCAATGAAAAAGGAGGTCATAATTCTTACCACAATGATGGATATTGAAGAGAAGAAGGAAGATTTGAGAAGAGACCATTCAAAGGAACCTATTTCAAATGTGGAGGTGAAGGACATAGAGCATTTGAGTGTCATCAAGAAAGCACTGGAAAGAAACTTGAGCATACCAAAAGAATAGCATATGTAAAAGAACATGTTGAATCCCCTAATTCAGTTGGGATACCTCAGAAAGGTGAATCATTGGTGATGAGGAGAGCCTTGATACATGAATAAACGACCGAGGAACCAACACAAAGGAAGAGTTTGTTCAGAACCAGATGTAAGTCCGAAGGAAAGGTATGTAAGGTTATCATTGATAGTGGTAGCTCTAATAGTTTAGTTTTAGAGGAGATGGTAACCAAGTTGAATTTGAAAAAGAAAAATTAGAACCCCAATAGGATAGCATAGATTCAAGATGAGCATAAGATATTGGTGAAAGAGCAATGTTTGGTGAAATTTCATATAGGATCATATAAGGATGAAGTATTATGTGATATTATGCCTATGGATGTATGTCATTTACCGTTAGGAAGACCATGGAAATATGATAAGAAAGCAATTCATGATGGAAGAAGAAATACTTATACTATGACTTCAAATGGAAAGAGAATTAAGTTGATACCTTTGGAGGAAGAAGATAAAAGTGAAGTTTGTAGCACTGCCAAACTATGTTTGGTAGATGGAAGGAAAATTATGGATGGATTGAGGTGTGAGAATATGTGTTTTGCATTGATTCCAAAGAAGGGTGGAAGTTTGGAGACAACAAAGGAAGTTGATCCACCATAGAAAAAAGTAGCAAAAATATTGATAGAGTATATGAAGACATCATATCAGAGAATGTACTAGATGGATTACCACTAGTTTGGAGTATCATTCATCACATAGATCTGATATCAGGAGCAAGTTTTCCAAACAAGGCACCACATAGAATGACATTGACAGAGAATGCAGAATTGAACCAGCAGATACAAGAGTTGTTGAAGAAAAGATTGATCAAAGAAAGTTTAAGCCCATGTGTGGTACCTATTGTACTTGCACAAAAGAAAGATGGAGAGTGGAGAATGTGTGCAGATTCCAAATCAATCAATAGGATCACTGTCAAGTATAGATTCCCATTTCTAAGGATGGATGACATTATAGACTATTTGAGTAGAGCAAAGTATTTCATAAAGATTGACCTAAAGAGTGGCTATCATCAAATTAGGATCAGATAGGGAGATGAATGGAAGACTACATTTAAGACTAATGAAGGATTGTATGAGTGGTTAGTAATGCCTTTTGGATTGACCATTGCACCGAGAACTTTCATGAGATTGATGAATGAGGTATTGAAGAAATTATTGGGTAAGTTTGTTATTGTTTACTTGGATGATATTCTAATATTCAGTAAGAATAGAGAAGAATATTTGTGTCACATCAGAAAATTATTGCAGAGGTTGAGAGAAGATAAATTGTTGATTAATGTCAAGAAGTGTAGCTTTATGAAGATAGAGTTGGTATATTTTGGTTTTGTTATTTCTGCTAAAGGATTGAAGATGGACATTGAAAAGGTTAGAGCAATTGTGATTGGCCTACACTGGTAAACATTGGAGAGGTGATATCATTCCATGGATTATCAAGTTTCTACCATAAGTTTATCATAAGCTTTAGTAGCATTTGTATACCCTTGATAGAGACAATGAGGGGAGATAAGAAGGATTTTAAGTGGAAATCCAAAGCACAAAGAATTTTTGAATTGTTGAAGCAAAAGGTGACAAAATAGCCAATGTTAGCATTAGCTGATTTTGACAAAGTATTTCAAGTTGATTGTGATGCAAGTGGAAATGCAATAGGATCAGTGTTGAGTCAAGAAGGAAGACCTATAGGTTATTTTAGTGAAAATTTGAATGATTCCAAAAGAAGATAATTAGTTTATGATTAGGAATTCTATTCCATAGTTCAAGCCCTAAAGAAGTGAAGAAATTACTTGTTGCCTAAGGAGTTTGTGTTGTACACTAATCATCAAGATTTGTAGTATTTGAATAGTCAAGGGAAGCTAAATAAGAGACATATGAGATGGGTTGAATTCTTGCAGAATTACATATTTGTGTTGAAGCATAGGAGTGGAAAGTCAAGCAACGTTATAGATGCATTGAGCAGGAGAAGGAATTTGTTGACAGAGATGAGGATAGAAGTATTAGGTTTTGAGGAATTGCAACACATTTATGAGATGATCCATATTTTGTTGAAGCATGGAAAGCATGTAAGGAGCCAATAGTGATAGACCGGAGCCAATGGTTGGATTATTTCATTCAAGAAGGCATGTTGTTCAAAGGAAACTAGTTGTCTATCCCAAGGAGCTCAATGAGGGAGAATTTGATCAAAGAGAAACATAGTGGATGACTAGCAGGACATTTTGGAGTGGATAAGACAGTAGCTTTGGTAAGTGAACACTATTTTTGGCTACAAATATATAAGGATATTAGGAAGTATGTTCATAGTTGCAGAATTTGTCAAGTAGCAAAAGGGAGTAGTCAGAATACTAGATTGTATAAACCTTTGACAATACCAAAGAGACCTTGGGAAGATATAAGCATGGATTTCATATTGGGATTTCCAAGAATACAAAGAGGATATGATTCTATAATGGTAGTAGTGGAAAATTTTCTAAAATAGCACATCTCATTCCTTGCAAGAAGACTAATGATGTTGTGCATGTTGTTGACTTATTTTTCAAGGAGATTAGGAGATTGTATGGATTACCTAAGAGCATAGTTTCAGATAGGGACACCAAGTTCATTGGGTACTTTTGGAGAACGTTGAGGAAGAAGATGAAAACAGACCTGAAGTTCAGTTTAGCATATCACCCATAGACAGATGGAAAAAAAGAAGTGATAAATAGTTCTATTTTTGGGTAATTTGTTGAGATGTTTAGTCGAAGAAAAGGCAAGAAATTGGGACATAGTTCTACCACAAGAAGATTTTGCATACAAAAATTCAATAAAACGGAGTACAGGGAAGACACCATTTGAGATTGTGATCAAAGTGCATCCTAGAGGAGTTGCAGAGCTAAGAGATATCAGTATGGAGAACAAGAGGAGTGTGGAGGTAGAAGAGTTTGCAAAATTCATGGAGACATTGCATAATCAAGTTCAAAAGCATTTGGGAGACATGAATAGTAAGTATAAGGAGTTTTCTATTGGAGATGAAGTGATGGTATATCTCGGGAACAAGAGATTTTTAGTAGGAACATACAATAAGCTAAAGATGAGGAAGTTTGGACCGTGCAAGATTCTAAGGAAGTTTGATTCTGGAAATGCAAATGAAGTAGAGTTACTGGAGACACTTGGTATATCACCTATTTTCAATGTTGTAGACATATATGAGTACCATGAAGGATAGTCAAGTAACAATAGCAATGACGCCGATTTGAAAGAGGAGTTACCACATCAACCACCAAAGGAGATTGAGCATATTTTGGATACCAGAACTAGAAGGAGCATTAGGAACAAGAAATATAAGGAATATTTGGTGAAGTGGAAAGGAAAACCAGTGGAGGACTCATCATGGATTTCTCAGGTTGAGGTGGACCATCTCGGTTTTCCTCTTAGCTCTAGAAAGTGAGGGACTCACTTTTCTTCCAACCTTGAGTGTCTAATGCAAGAGCATCCCTGGTTGTAAAGCAATCTAGTATCAACCAAAAATATGTATTTTCTTACATTTCATTTAGTAGTAATTTCAACATTTCATTTCACATTTCACCGCATTATTTCTTCTCAGCTCATGGAGCAGGAAATAGCATCTACACGAGGTCGTCTATGACATATCCAAATTTCAGATCATTTTCACTTATTTTTCAAGAGTTATTGCTCTTAGAATTTCACTGTAATTCATAATTAGAGCATTAGGGTTGACCTGGTCCAAATTTTGTAGTGTGGACCTATTCCAGAATGTGCAAAGATTAATGGGACATCATACAAGAATTTTGGGTCCAATGGGATCTATCTTGGAGATTCACAATTCATTTCATTTCGCAAAGGATTATCTTTCATGTTTTAAGGCCGACCTTCATGTTTGATCATTCATCAAGTTTTGTAAACCCTTTTGGCTGATGTAGACCTTTGTTAGAGCTGGAGAATAAAATTTAAGAGAATTTGTAATTCATTTTAATCATTCATCAATAGTTAGAGATAGCTAGATAGTTAGAATGTTGCATCAACCCTTCGTGGGACTGTAATAAGGCCTTAGGCTAGTTCTAAGGTTTAATGCCCTTGCAATAGGCCTGTGAGCCCTGGATATTCGCCCATGAGGCATATGTTGCATGTAAGATTTTCAATTCAATAAAGAATCATATTTGTAGAACACTTATTTGTGTATTTCCATTGTGTTGATTCTAAGCTACACGGTTTGGACTATTCTTTTTTAACCCTCCATCCACGACTACACCATTTGCCACTTCAATTATAACTTTATGGATATTGTAGGATATATTTCACCACCTCAACTACAACTTGATGACAATGAAGGGTTTAATTTTCCACCTTGTTAGTTTAGGTTTTTATTTATTTTCATTACTTTATTAGGTCTTTTCCTACATCTATTCTAGCTTGTTTGTGTAGGATTATTTAGGCTTAATAATGATGAGTAGAGAAAGGTGTATTCTCATACCCTAGAAGTTACACTTCTTATTGTATGAGGCAACCACTTTCCTCCTTTGCATTTCTTATAAATACACAAACCTAGCTTTTTTCCATTCTATGTACTTGCTTTCTTGATTAATACTTTCTTTTGAATAGTATTGTGGCTATCACTATGGTATTAAGTCTTGGTTGATTTTTTGCTTATTGCAAAATCTAACATGTGTTGGAAATAATAATCTTGTGTTAGAGAATTAAATTCCTAACATGTACTTTGTCCCTAACCTAGATCTCTTGGATCTAGAAATATCCCTTCCTTGTACAACCACCTACTTTCATTTATTTTTGGGGGCTCTATTTTTTATTCCCATATCTGATTTTTTTATGAACAACAAAATATTTTTAGGGGTAAATTAATTGTTAGTAGGTGAAAATAAAAGAGGTAACAAAAATAAAAGGAAAGAAGAGAAGAATTGGTTTAGAAGATTTGTTGAATAGGAAGAAGAAGAAGAGAACAATAATAGTAGTTACAAACCTAGAACAAAACAAGAGCTTCTAAACCATATGTAGAGCCACAACAATAGCTCCAAGATAGTGAGCACACCCAACAATGCTAGCAAGAGTAAACATAGTGATATATCCAAATTTCTTTTGCACAACAACAATTTTTTTATACATTTTTTATTTAAAAAATATATTTTGTATTAGTTTTTGACTCAAGTTTTTGGTCTCCATTGTTCTTTTTTTAATTCCAACAAAGTGATATTAGAGTGAGATCTCTAGATTTTTTGGGGTATTATGTGTTTTCCCTAAATTTATAAGTATGGAAAGAGGTGATAGCAAGAATTGGCAATGACTACCAACATTTGATGGTCAAAACAATGATGTGTTGGCAAAGAAGATGAAAAACACAATGGATAATTTATGGGATCTTGTGATCAATGCATTCACAATTGTGACTAATAAAGTAGCTTATACAACATTGTCAAATGCCCAAAAGACCTTGTTGAAAGAGACCAAAAGGAAAGATGCAAAAGCCCTAAGTTTGATAGAAGTAGCTTTGGTAGAAGTCATTCTCCCAATAATAGTAGCAATTAACTACGCAAAGGAGACTTGGAAAAAAATTTAAACCATTTTCAAGGTGACTAATAAGTTGAGGCTTGTCAAAATCTAACTATTCTAGAGAGATTTTGAAACTCCTCAAATAAAAGATGGAGAATCCATTTCAAACTTCCATACAAGAGTTTCCATTTTAATAAATTAGTTAAGAATTAATTATGAAGCTATGGAAGAGTAGAGGAATGTTAGAAAGATCTTTAAGAGTTCTTCCTCAAGATTTGACCCAATTGTCATCACTATAGAGGAGGATAAAGACCTCTTGAAGATGGTAATGGATGATTTTATGAGTTCACTTCAAACCCATGCGTAGTGCCTAAACAAGTCTACCCCTTCTTCCCTAGAGAAAGAATTAAAATCTCAAGCCAATGTAAGAGATGGGGACAGAGAAAGAAATAGCTTTGGAAGAAACTACAAAGGCAAAGGAAGAAGTAGTTGTAAAAGATGCAACTCTGGAAGAGCAAACAACCAAGGGAAAGAAAGTAGCTCACAACCTAATTCCAAGCTAAGAAAAACAACACCTCAAATTAGGGGTATTACAAAAGTAATGTTCAATATTATTATTGTCAAAAGTATGATCGTTTTGCAAGTGAATATAGAAAAAGATAGTGTGACCCATCAAAACAAAGTGCTTGCTAATGAGAAAGAGGCTAAACCTAAGGAATCAAAAGTGTTTATCATGTGCAATATTGCTAAGCAGAGTAGCACTAGAGTTTGGTACTTGGATAGCGGATGCAGCAATCACATGAATGGAAATAAAAACTTGTTTGCATTCATTAATAAGAATGTCTAAAATAAAATAAAAAATGGGGAACAATGAAACAATTCCAGTAATGGGTAAAGAGTCTATTATTATTTGCACTAAGCATGGTGACAAAAAGAAAATAGAAAATATTTATTATTCTCCAAACATAAAACACAATCTTCTAAGTTTTGGACAATT
>VDFB02341734.1:0-16369 GCA_007258455.2 Sequoia sempervirens
TTAGGCAGGGGGAAGTCATCTTTTGGGCAGGCTTTGTTAAGATCCCTGAAGTCTGTGCAAACACGAATGTCTCCATTTGGTTTGGCAACTGGAACTATATTGGAGATCCACTCGAAGTAGTCAATTGGTCTGATAAAACCCGCCTCTAATAACTTCTCCAATTCCTTCTTTACTAACAAGGTGACTTGTGGATGCATCTTGCAGAGTTTTTGTTTGACAGGCTTGGCGTCTGGGCGAATGTTCAAGTGATGAACCACTAAAGCGGGGTCTAAGCCGGGCATGTTTGAGTATGACCAAGCAAAGTTAACGATTCCCTCTTGGAGTAGCTGCACGATGACCGGATACTCTTGCTCTGAGAGTGACTTAGCTACGTAGGTGACTTTAGGACTTTCAGCAGTTCCCAGATTGACTTCTTGAGTCTCTTCAATCAGAATAGAGGATCAGGCAGATAACTGAGTTCCCATAAGGGGAAGATGAACATCTCCATCTTCTAGCGCCTCTTCGAGGTTTTCGCCATCAGATGCGTCTTTATTTTTACTTTTTCAATGTCAGGAATTGCCTCAGGGAGGTTTTCACTAGATGAATGCTTTTTACTTTTCTTATTTTTACTTTTGCGACTGGAGTGTTCATCCTCCCCCAATCCCATAGGGTTGACATATGTGTCCGCAGGCATATTGACAGGTGTGGTATTATGTAGGTCTCAATCAATAAGTTCAAGGTGACAAAGGGATAGGCTAATGGTGCAGACAGATAGGCATTCGAACATGGATGATAGGTCGGTGTGATCGACATCATCGTATGCATGTATGATGGATTCCTCCTCGGGTATGTCTTCCAATGAGCCATCGTCCACAGTGATACTATTGGAAGTATTAGATGATGTTGCAGGGCTTTTCTGTTTCTTATCATACCCAATGCCTGTGTTTCTTGGTAACTTTGGTGTATCAATGGGTTGCAACCGCCCTTGTTCCTCTTTACCTAGGCCTCTACCTTGATAGTTATGTTTTTCCACGAACTTTGTCGGCCAAGGGTATTTTTCCTGAAAATATTTCTTTAGAGGAGTCTCTGGTTCGGGCTCTTCTCGATAGACCCATTGGCTTATGTCCTCTTCTGGTGCATCGATCTTGACACTCGGAGATCTGAAAGTGGTGGTAGGGATGTCTTTACCACTGAAGGTGATAGTCTTGTCGTCCTTTTGTGTAGCATGTGAAGGTTGACCATATTCGTGCAGTGACAGTGGCATGGTGGCTACATTGAGAGCCGTATGCATTTCGTATTCGCCACACCCTTTGTCGATGATCTGGACTTTGGTGACTGAAGGATCAGTGGTGGAGGATGGAGTGCTTATCACGGTGGATGGTGGATTAGAGGATGATGACTGGGATGCCCCCATTTCAACCCCAGGACAATAATGTAAATGGGGAAAAGACGCTTCTAAAGCGCGACAATATTCAAATGGTTGGGGGTCGGCATAGATGGTGATTTCTTGTCCATTGACAGGGAATTTCAGGCATTGATGGTACGTGGAGGGGACGACTTGCATAGCATGGAGCCATGGGCGGCCAAGGAGGAGATTATACGGTAAGTCCAGATCAAGGACATGACAGGTGGTATACTGAAGCACAGGTCCCACTTGGATAGGAAGACTAATAATTCCTTCTGAATTTCTTTCTGCATTATCATAGGCCTTGATTGCAATGATCTGGTTGCTTAAGTCTGCTTGAGTATACCCCACTTGTTTTATGAATTTCAAAGTACATAAATTGAGGGCAGAGCCATTATCTACCTAGACCCTTTTTATTTTATGGCGAGCAACCACGACTTCGATATGTAAAGGGCGATTATGATTGACATCGATGTTTGGCATATCGTTTTGGCTGAAGTGGAGGTGATGAGACAAAGCCAAGTGCCCCACCAAAGCTTGGAATTGCGCAGGGTCGATGTCATTTGGCACATGGGTTTCCTGTAGGGCTCTATTGAGGATTTCTTGATGTATTGGGGAAGACTTAAGCAAATCCAAAATGGATATATGAGCGGGGGCCTTCCTTAAGTGATCAAGGATGTTGTACTGAGAGTTTACAGGAGTCAGTTGGGTGGGTGCAGAGGCTGCAGGGACGGTGATGCGGGCTCGTCGTGTAGTAACAGCACATTGAGGGTCTTTGGCTTTAACGTGTATCATGGATACTCGGGGCTCCACCTGCTCAATGTAATGAATAACACCTTCATAATTGAAGGGAACATTCTTGTAATTCACATTGTTTGTGCTGTTGTTTTGAGGATTACTGTTGGAGGTGCTAGGGCCTTGGTTATGGTTTGGGAAGGCATTTTGATAGATCTGTAGTTGAGCATTGGACGGCGAAGGTTGACTGGGGTCAACTTTGATATCTCCTCGATCAATGAGATCTTGGACATAGTTTTTCAAACCGTGACACTTATTTAAAGAGTGTCCCTTAATTTTATGAAAGTCACAATACTCATTTTCTTTAAACCATCTCAGAGGCATTTGGACAAATCAAATGGCTTGAGTGATAGAATATGTGATGGGAGTAATTGATTTGTAGCAATTTATTAAAAACAACACTCGAGGAGGTTCTCCTAATTGGAAATTATTGGCGTTTGGTGTTCCCTGATTGTTTTTGGTTTGATTGTTGAGGGACAAGGTGCCCTCATTGAGTCTGAATATAGCATTAGGTATGGCGGTTGTTGTTTTGGGATGCATGCTTCTTGGACATGTTGGTATGTCGTTTAATGAATTCAGCATTTCGTGTACATTTAGAATGTGGTTTGCATGAGCCAAATGACACTATAACATGTGATGTGCCCTTTGGCAATAAGGGCATGTTCCAGGATGGGTCCTTTTTCCACTATCTCCGCAAAGGTGGTGACACAATGTAACCTAAAATTATGGGCCATGTCAGGATGAGAGTTTTCCACGAAAAGAGTGACCATGTCTTTTTTTTTCAGAGGGGTCTTCATTCGACTTGCTAATGCACGCCACCGTTGTAGGTAGCTGGTAAAGGTTTCCCCCTCACGCTGTTTCTCTTTGAGGAGATCTAAGGTGTCTGTATCCTTCTCCAAATTGAAAGAGAAGTAGGATACAAACTTTTCTGACAAGTCTGCAAAAGTTTTTATGGACCCCTTTTCGAGAGTCATGAACCAATCTAAGGCATGGCTTGCCAGGCTTCATGGGAACAAGCGCAAAAGGTAGTTGTCATTATACATGACTTCTTGACACTGAGAATAAAACTCTTGCAAGTGAGTCTTAGGGTCTTTGTTTCCCTTGTATTTGTCAAATTTTGGTATCTCGAAATGTTTAGGAAACGGGATTAATGAGATGGAGGGATCAAATGGATATGGGCATATATCTTCAAATTTGAATGATTGTTTTGTAGCCCCGGCTTGAAGATCCTTAAGTGCGGCTTTGATTTCCAACAAATCCGAGCTAGCTAGTGGCGGGTTGGGGGGATATTGATGATAGGATGATGAAGGATCCTGCTGAAAGGGTGTCGGATTGTTGAAATACAGGTTTGGATGATTAGATGATGATGTGGCTTGCTGGTAAGACGGGGGATTTTGTTGATACGAGGGCTATTGTTGTGGGGCATAATATGGATTTGTTTGGTAAAAGTGTGGGGTAGGTTGTTGAGGAACTTGGATGGGACATTGCGTGTTGGTTTGTTGGTATTGGGGGTATTGTTGTGTGTTGGTTTGTTGGTATTGAGGGTATTGGCTATGTTGTGATTGTTGGGAGGTCGCATAAAATGGTTGTTGGTGAAATTGTTGTTGATTGTGATAGTAGTAGTGTTGGGGTGGTTGTTGTTGTGACGTCGAAGGTTGTATGGGCCGAGATGGGATATTGTGTTGTGGTTAACCCTTCGGATGCAAAATGGATGCGAGAAAGGGGGATATGGTCTGAGTAATAGGTCGAGGTGGATTGTCTTGTGATTGGTAGGGTGGTTGTTGTGAAGAGGCCAAAGTATTGTGTATAGGTTGTTGTTGATGAGATGGCGGAGGTAGTGTATAAGTGTTTTGTAAAGGGGGTTGTTGGGTACCACTTGGAACGTTCAGCTGGGGTGTGCCTTATGGAGGTAATTGAGGCAGAATGTTGGATTGGTGAAGCTGTTGAGATGCTAGATTTGTGGTCCCAGGAGGTGGAAGTTTTGTGGAAAAGGAGGTGCCCCCAATGTTGACTGGAGGTTGATTCGGAGGAGGGGGTGCTGTTAACGTTAACGGCGGAGGTTGTGGAACATTTTGTGGCATACCGTAGGCAAAAGGATTATTGGGATCAAGCACTTGAGGTCCTCCTATGGCTTAAGTCGAAGCGTGTGGGGTATAGTTAACCTGATAAAGAACGACATTGCCAAATTCAGGTTGATGCCAACCCTCAACTGGCGGAACGTTGGGGAAGTATGAACCTTCTGGTGTGTCTTGTGACCCTTGGAGTACGTTGGATGGGGCACCCCTATATTTGGACCAGTCAACATTCGAGGGGGGTTTGACACCCTTCTTAATTAGGTGGGCCAAGATTTCTTCACCATGTTTTTCAAGCAAACGGTTAGTCATTTGCACATTGGCGGGATTACTAAAATGTTCCTCAAGTGTGAGTTCAGGTTGATTAACCATACTCTCTTCACCATGTGGCGAGTTATTCTGATTCTCGGTGTTAGAGTGTGATGAAGTACCATTATGAGGATCATGAGGGATGTTGGTACCCTTGTTAGGATCTGATGAGACGTTCATTGTATTGTTGGGATCTTGAGGATTGTTTGATTGGGCATTCTGGGCTTGATGATCGACCATTTTCTTTACCTATGAACGGGTCTGAACGGGCATGCAAATGTGCTATGAATGGATTATGAAAATATTTTTGATGAATGATTTGAATGTGATTGGATGAGATCTGATTTGGATGGAGTTTGGATTTGGATCAGACTTTGTTTGGATATATTGGATTGGATCGGACTTTGATGGGATTGGATTTGGATTTGGCAAGATTGGATTAGATTGGATTGGATTATTTGGATGAATGGATGCGATTTGATTGATTGGACAATTTGATCAAATGATTGGTTTTGATAGATTTGGATGATTGGATGGGTATGATTGGATGATAAAAGATGAGAGGAAGACCTTGAGTTTAATCAAAGGAAGTTACCCTTAGCAACCAAGAGCTTTAATTGATTAAGAGGATGATCACGGCACCGAATCCACCTTAAGATAGGAATGGATTGTTTGGGCCGAGGATGATAACTTACGCCACCGAATTCACCTCAAGATGGAAGCAAATTGATTGGGGTCGAAGTTAAAGGCTAATAATCAAATTCAAGTGCTATGGTCAATTTGGGTAACCACTTTGTAAAGCAAGGTTAAGGAGGTTTGGTTATGAGTGGTGTTTGGTGATGTAAACGGTAAAATTAGGATGTTTGCTAGGTGATGGTATGGAATTTTGAATGGAATACGAGGAAATTAGAATGAACGGGTGGATTGAAGATGATTGTGGAGAATGAGTGGAGATTTAGAATGGTCAAATGGAAGCTTGGAACAATAGAATGAAGGTTTATACGGACCCAATGGAGGTTTTGGGAGGCTTAGAGTGACAAAATGAAGGCCTAGTATGATGAAATAATGGTTGGGAACGATTAAATGATGGTTTAGAGACTAAACATATCCAAATGGGGCAATTTCGGGTGTTTAGGAGGGCAAATCCGCCCCTTTGCAGCAAAATCAGGGGCGTTGACTGCTTTCTGCAGCAAAACAGGGGCGCTTCCGCTTTTTTGCAGCAGAAAGAGGGGCGCTTCCGCCATTCTGCAGCAGAAAGAGGGGCGCTTCCGCCATTCTGCAGCAGAAAGAGGGGCGCTTCCGCCTTTCTGCAGCAGAATCAAGGGCGCTTCCGCCTTTCTGCAGCAGAAACAGGGGCGCTTCCGCCTTTCTGCAGTAGGATAGAGCTTGGTTTTGATGGTAAAGGCTATGGCAAGGACGCAAAATGATAAAGTAAGGCCAAAGTATCAAAGATTTCACAGATTTTTCATGAGAAACACTTCAAGCAAGCACAATCCTATGATTAATATTAAGGGTATGGCTAGGCAAGGTCTTAATCTAGGATGCACAAGGCTTCTAGGGAGTCCTCGATATACTCTCGGTATGTGAGGCACAACCATGAACACCAGCCCATCACAAGCGTGAGTTGGGAACCCCAGTGAGATATTGAAAGGCTCAGACCAACTCTTCACGTCTATCTAGGTATCACCTAACCCGGCCGCTCGCCAATTCTGACGTGACTAGATTGGGGTACAACTTTAAGTTCTCCCCTTTATATACCGCGCCCGGTACGCGCGTGGTTGGAATCGTCCCTTGGGGTGATAAAACCCCAAGCAGGTCCCACTAAAAAGAAGACAGAAACCGTTTCCAACTACTCCCCAGGCTCACACAAAGTGCAAGGGGAAAGTGAAAACAAATTAATGTCCCCCTTGGGTAACACAAAAACAAACAATCACAGCAAACAATGAATTTTATTCCCCTAATTAGACTATGTTCCAAAACAACAAAGATATTTTTTGTCGATCAAACCGTTGCGGCGAATGTTAGGCTGTCTTCTTCTTAGATCCTTCCCTAAATTAAAGCATAATATCTTTGCCAAAGCGTTAATAAAAAACACCAATATCCTTGCCAAAATAATGTTAGAGGTTACTACTTGAAAGCCTTAGCGAGCCGGTATGGCCATTTTACCTTCCAAAATAACATTTTGGGGCACTTCGCTGACAAAGCGGTAGCGCTGCGTAAAAATAGAGGCTTCGCCTTTTGCAGCAAAATGAAGTGCTTAGCCTTCTTGATGGCGAGGGCACTTAGCCTTCTGCAACAAGAGTTAGAGAGCAGCTACTGCTAACAAGATATTAGAGCTTTCACGCTGCAACAAGAGGTTAAAGGCAGCCCAGCCTTTACTGCAACAAGAGGTTAGAAACCCCATGCTCTCTGATGATGCATGAGAGGGGCGCTTCCATCTTTCTGCAACAAACTTTATCAGATTTTTAAGAAAAAAGAAAGTTGTGCCCCTCCCACTGCAAGAAAAGTGTTAGAAAAACCTTCTAAATATATCCCTAACTGCAGCAAACTTGTTAGAAGAAAATGAAACTTTCAGATATAGAGTATTCTTATGCTACATGTGAGACAAAGAGGGCCTTGTACTGTGATGAAGCCATGCCTACTTGTGCTTGACCGCCTTCTGTGACCTTTTACTGATACTTAGCAAGATGAATGTTGTCACAAGAGCAGTTTGGTCCCGTGCGAGAAATGTGATGCAGAATTTTGCCTATACTCTAATGTGCAAAATAACTTAAAAATGCAAATTGAGAATACTAAGGACACTTCAAGATTAGCCTAAAGAGTGATAAAACAAGAAGGAAAATGGATAAAACAAGATGCAAATGATTTCACCTTCCTTGTTGTTGACGACTCCTTGATTGGCCCTTGCTTGGGATGATTTTGTGTGCTCCTTAGATAATTTTTTAAGTGACTAAATGCAAAATCAACTTATGCAAGATGATTAGAATGAATGGCTAGATGATAGTAAATGAGTGAGGATGCAAATTGGCAGCATGTAGTTGTAAAATGGCTAAATGTTGAAAATGCTCTTGAGGAGGGGGTATTTATAGGAGAATTTGAATTCTCTAGAGAATTCAATGGTCAAGATGCATCCAACAAGGCCAAGATGAAGGGCTATGGTGGGTTGAGAACCCACAAGCCCTCACATCTTGACATGTGGATGGTGAAGTGACCAAGAGAAGATGAGGTGTAAGTGAGGTGTCAAAAAGGTATATGAGGTGGAGGAAGGACAAGCACCTTGGGGGGTGAGAAGATTTCCTCAAAAAGGGATTTCTTGTCCCCAAGTGGGAGTGAAAGGGACATTTGAGAAATTTTGGAATTTCTCAAAATCTATGGGAGGAAAGGAAGGTGGTTGGAGATATAAATGTAAATTCACATTCCTAGGAGGATCTAGAGAGAGGGATAAAGGTGGGCTCCAAGGTGGGACTTGGTCACATGTGGGGTGTGACAAGTCCAAAGGTTCTAAAGCTTTGGAAGGATGGAATGTGAATTAAAAATTCACATATAAAGGAGGGGAATCTAGGACAAATAAATGTGAATTAAAAATTCACATGGGAAAGGGGGTCAATGCCAAAAGAAGGTAAATGCAAAGGTTGGCTAAAAAGTGGTGCTAAATCTAGCTAATGACCTTGGTTAAAGTTGTGCAAATATTGGATTAGGCTAATTAATGAAAGATTAGAGGCAAGTGGCAAATGTAGGAGGATGTGACATTAATCTTTAATTAAGAGGATACACATCATAATCATGAATTAATTCAGATTAGGGCAAGGTTATGGAGGATGTGACAAGGAGAGAGAAAGTGAGGAATTTTAAATTGATTTTAAATCAAAAGGGTAAAAATGACTAAATTAAATAAATTAGCGTATTTATTTAATTTAGAGAGGAATAGGGTGAAAGATAAAATATTAATTATTAAATTAAATACTTTACCGATAGACAAAGGTGTAATATTAATTTAATAAATTAATATTAATACGATAGACGGAAAGACAATAAATTTAATCATATGGAAGTGATTAAATTTGGATGTCTACAAAAACATCTAGTCAAAAAAATCCTTAAGCATTTGTTGGTATAGTTCACACACAACATAAAGGGTTTTCATTAAAGGTGTTCAATTTTCAAACACATAAGGTGGAGATTTACTGCAAAGAATTTGGAGTACATTTCAAATTTCTTGGAGTACACATACACCATCACTTAAAAAACATGAAATTTGAAGATAAAAATAAAGTAAAGTAATAATAAATGCAAGGTCAATAAGTTTTTTCCTCGTATTTATGACATTGTTTACAAAAATTAATGATAAATATTTTTTATGGTAGTTCTTTTAATCTCCATCATCAATCTATCTAATTCATCTAATGCTCCTCACTAAGAGAACACCTATGACCATAATTAATATATATACAATATATATTAATCTGCATAACTAATTTTGGGTTACAAATGTAGGAAATTTAAGACTTAGGATGCATTTTTATGGAAGGGACAAGTGTAGGGTATTGTGAATGTAGGATACATTTGATAAAAAGGGTTTAGGTTCTTATTTTTACTTTAGGATAATTTTATAGAATTAAGAAAATGTAATTCAAGATTTTTTATTTTTTTTTGTGAATATGGTATGTAATATATAATTTATTTAATTTAAAGTTGTGATAAATTACATGATAGAAAATTATAAATTAAAAGAAGTAAAAGTATTTAAATTTTTGAGTGGTTGACAAATATCTGTCTATTATTTGATTATAATTCTTAAACATTATTTAAAATCACTTATTTGGGGATTCTAAAATAGGACACTAACTAATTTTTCGAGAAACATCTATAAAGTAGGAGATTGAAATATGGTTGTTTTTGGTGCCAAGTTTGCATGCATTTGTTATTCATCGCCTTTCAAACTACTCTTTTGTTGAGCAATATTTAGCACAACCCCTTGTATTTCTTGCAAATATTTTTTTTCTCATTTTTGAGCAAGTGTAGACTTTAAATGACTTCAAATTATGGCATCAAAACAATTGTTGCTTGTGTTATTGGTTTAATAGTGTAGGATAATGGCTCCCCTAGAGCATCCTCAAAAGTTTGTTCCCAAATTATTTCATGAGGTATGCCATCTAAATCCATGACTAGTATTGTTTATCCTATTAAAATTTTGATGATGCTTGTAAATAGCTTGAAAAGTTTAGTTTAGTTGGTTGATTTGCAGGGAATTTTCCCTTTGAAAGCATACTCAAAGAATGGATTGACAAGGCTTTGATCCCTCATGGGTCCATCTCGATGTCGTTAAAAACCTTGCTAAAGGGTTTTTAGTTTTTATATTTGTAAAGCCTAGTTATACAAAAGTGACCTTAACCATGGGGCTTGGTAAGTGCATAGCTCATTATTCTTTAGATCCTAGACCTAGAAATTTGTTGTTTCTAAGGAAAGAGACTTGTGGGTCCTTATTTGGGTTAAATTCCTTGTTCTTCCTTTGCTATGTTGGAATATTTTTAATTGCATTACAACTTTTTGCAACCATGCCATTTGTGTTGAGCTAGACCAAAAAAGTGTGCCCACAAAAACTTTCTTGTGTTGAGATTGATCTTTTTAAAGACCTTAAGGATTCAATTGATATTCAAATCAATCAAATGTCGATCATATTTTTTCCCATCACTTATTATAGGTGTTTGTCCTTTGAACAAAATTTTGATGGATGTCCCCTACTTAAATCCGAAGCCAAACTTAGGGAAACGACACTAGGGAACACTCCCCCTCCCATAAAAGAGGAGTCTTGATCTATTATTAGGAGATGTAAAAATGAAAAAAATAATGAGAAAAAATCCCAATCTATCAATACTAGGGTTCCCTCACAACCTTCATCTAGACAATCTCAAAGACCGAAGAAAAAGGAAAGAGATTCTCCCTCCTTATGGAGAGTCTAATAAGGAAGCTAGCAATCATAAATTCATTCATAATCATCTTCCACCTAGTATTTTATCCTCTTAGATTGAGAGGTCATTTCATTATCCTCCTCGTAAGAATATTAATAATAATTCATGATGTCCAATAAGAATCCTCAAGAATGGAGATATGTGTTAAATCAATGGATAAATTTCACACTAATTATTTAATTCAAATGTATTTTTTAATAAAAAGAGGGGCAAAAATGTATTAGATCAAAAAAAAAAGTACACATCTCTCCATCACAAGTCCTTCCTAGAGGGGTCCAACCATCCTAGCAACCAAAACAAAAAAACAAAGAAGATGAATAGCCAAAGAAAAGACCCACTGGCCACTACTTACTGAAGCTTGTCTTCAAGAATCAAATATTTTAGTCTTTAGGAAAACTCTTGAGGAAAGAGATATTAGCTATCCACCCTCCAATCTCCCATAAACTCAGAAGCCCATTTGGCCAAACAATCAGCCACACTATTCCACTCTCTCAGGATGTGGACAAACTGAACATACTCCAAAGAATTGTTGAGCCAATGAATTTGGTGTACCACCGACTATAACTGTCAATTAGCATCACCAAGCTCTCGCCTATTTAGCATATTCAAGATCTGTCAATCTGACTCACAAATAATACCGCTCTAGCCTAGTGTGCATCCCCACTCCAAATCCATAAGGTTAGCTTGAGCTCCTATATAAGATTATTCGACTGGTATCCTTGAAATATTGAGAAGAAGAATAGGGCATCCTCCAAACAGTCCCTACCAACACCAGCAACTCCAGCAGGCCCAGGATTTTACCTAGAGGACCATCAGTGTTGATCTTGAAAACCCCAACAAGAGGAGGGGACCATTTCTCCTCCCGTTGGGTTTTCCTTTAGGGTTGTCAAAGCCCCCTAGACAAGGTAGGGGCTCAACCAGCCCCTGAGATGCCAAGTCTATGCATAACATCCACCTCACTATGCTCTAAAGAGGTACCAATCACACATTTAGTTTGGATAGTTTCTTGGATCATTCCTAATACTCTTTTCCATAGTTGCTAGACCCATTTGTTTCCCTTGGAAGATCCTATGATTCCTTTCCAACCATGTCTACCAAATAATTCAAGGCCCAATATTCCAAGCCACCTAAAGAAAGAAGCTCTTAGTTGGTGGTCTTCCCAGACTTCTCTAAAAATCAATGAGAGAAGAGTCATGCACACATGCCTGCTTCCAAACATCCCACCAAAGGTGTCAAAGGGTATGCATAATAGAGAACTAGAAAAACAAATGCAAGATAGTCTCCTCGTCATTTGCATAGAGAACATAGATAGATGGTCCTTGGAACCCTCTCTTGTAAATTTTGTCTCGTGTGAGGCATCTATTTCACACAAAGAACCAAATGAAAAAATTACATTTGGGCCAAGCATACTTACCCCACACCTATTTCCACCAAGGGGCTTCCTCACCTCCATATCTCTACATGTCTAGAATTTGGTAGCCTAAGGCCATTGAGTACACCCCTTTGATTTGAGCCCTAATCCAGAAAATCACTAGTCCCCATTTAGAGTTGCATTTCCTTTTAGCGAGAATATGAGCCAACTCCTCTTGATCCTCCATAGCTCCCCCCCATGGCCAAACTAAGGGCTCCTTCCACTGAAAAACTTCCACCTTTCCCAGATTCCTACTTATCTTGAAATCTTCCACCCTAGACCACCCTACTTCCAAGAAAGCAATACATAGAGGTTGTAAGTGTGGATACATGGATAATATAGGAGGGCTACCATCCCATGATTCAAACCAAAATAGGCCTTAGATCCCCTATTACAAATCCAAAACAATCCCTACTAAATAATCTTATCACCTCTCTTAAGAGTATCCCAAATCATAGACCCTTTCCCGGATAAGTTGATTTTACGCACATCATCACTATCCACTTCCTCTAGGTATTTCTACATGAGGATCTTGGCCCAAGATTGGTCCTAGTTAGAGCACCAACGTTAGTATAATTTAGCAGCCATCCTGACCAATGAGAGTAACTTTCCTTAGACCAAGACTGCCCTCCTGCTTCGATCTACAGATGGTCTCTCACTTCACCAAACTTCACCTTATGGACTCAATAGTACCTGCTCAAAGAAACTACCTAGATAAGGAATCCAACTCCCTCACAAAGCTTAAAGGATCCAAATGAACCATACATCTATAAATTGGAAGGGCCTGCACCACAAATTTCAACAGAAACACCCTACCTGCAAAAGAAAGCCACTTGACAGTCTAATAATTAACTCTTCCATGGAACTTATCAAGAACAACTTGTCAAGTCCCCCTAGGAGATGGGCCCACAAAAAGGGGAATTCTGAAATAGACAAATAGCAACTCCCCTATTCAAAATATGAGTATCTAATCAACTCTATAATGAATACCAAGAGGGGTGTTGAAAAAGAAAATAGAAGACTTAGCTTCATTAATTATTTCAATTGAACCTACAAGATAGATATCCAAAACTCATCTCAAATTAACAACTTCTTTGATTTTGGCTACCCCAAGCAACATTGTGTCATCCAAAAACTGTAAGTGAGACTAGACAACCAAGTTATTACCCTATTTCCAACCACAAATCAGTCACTTCGTGGACTCAAGATTACCTGCCCAAAGAAACTATCTAGACAAGGCATTGAACTGCCTTACAAAACTTAAAGGATCCAAATGAACCATACATCTATAAATTGGAAGGGTCTACACCACATATTTCAACAATGCTCTGTCTATAAAAGAAAGCCACTTGACAGTCCAATGATTGACTCTTCCATGAAACTTATCAAGAACAACTTGCCAAGTCCCCCTAGAAGATGGGCCCACAGAAAGGGGAATTTCGAGATAGAAAAATGGAAACTCCCTTATTTGAAATATGAGAATCCAAGCAATTCTAGAATGAATACCAAGAGGGGTGTTGAGAAAGAAAAAAGAAGACAAGTAGCTTCATTAATTCTTTTCCCTAAACCTACAAGATAGATATCCAGAACTCGTCTCAATTTAACAGCTTCTTTGATTTTGGCTACCCCAAGAAATGTTGTGTCATCCACAAGTTGTAAGTGAGACTGGACAACCAAGTTATTACCCTATTTCCAACCGCAAATAATCCCTTGCCCTAACATGAGATTTTATAAGCCTTCCAAGGCCCTAAACCATTAGAATGAATAAATAAGGAGACAAAGGGTCCCCCGAATGAAGGCCCTGTGAAGCTCCAAAAAGGCCTAAAGGTTCACTATTCACCAGAATAGAGAAAAAATTCAAAGTAACACAACTCATCACCTAATCAACCCAATTGGAGCCAAACCCAAAAGCCAATAGGAATTTTTGAAGAAAGGACCACTTAACACGGTCATAAGCTTTGGCCATGTTTAACTTGATGAACATAGCCTTCTGCTTAGAATTCTTCGTGGAATGAATGGCCTTCGCTACAATAACCACCCCATCCAGAATTTACATGTCATTAAAAAAACCACCCTACTCCTCAGAAAGGACTCTACTAAGCCAAGGCTTGAGTCTCTTAGCGATTAACTTGGTAATAATTTTGTAAAACACATTGCAAAAGGAAATAGGCCTAAACAAATCCAAGGAATTAGCCCCTTCTTTCTTAGGGATAAGCATTAAAAAGTGGAGTTTATAGCTTTCAACATCTATTTATTTCTCTATGATTCCTAAATCACCTCTAACAAGTCATATTTGATGACCTCCCAAAACTCATAATAGAATTCAATAGGAAAGCCATTGGGACCTAGGGATTTCCCCTTTCTTATCTGAAACACCACCTTCTCAACTTCTTCCAAAGTTATGGGTCTAATAAGCACCCCATTCATCTCAGCAAGCACACTTGAAGGAATGCAATCTAAAATAAGGTTCTCTGCCACCACTGCGTCAAGAGAGTCATCTTTAAACAAAGTTGATAAATACAAGATAGCTTCATTGGAGATATCTCTGAAGGAAGATAGATGAACCTCCTGATGATTCATAAGCAAAGAGATCAGATTCCCATGCCTCTTAGCTTTAACTGAGTTGAAGAAGAAGGTTGTATTTCTCTCCCCCTCCTACAGCTAGTCAATGTGTCACTTCTACTCCCAAAAACTTCTTCTCATAGTTCCCATTCCTCAATCTCCTTCACCGCCTCTACCTCTTCTTTAAGAGAGCCTCTGGTCAAACCATGATCTCTATTTTGCCTGGTGATATTCTTGACTCTTTTTTGGGAAGTTGATTTAGCCATAAAAGTATTTCCAAAGCTTCGCCTATTCCACTTCTTTAGTTGATACTTCACAAATTGAATCCTTTTAACAATGGAGTGCATGTAGTCATTCTATGGGCAGGAATCCCTTGACTCCACCAATCAGCCATAAGATCTTGCAAAGAGGGCTCATAATTCGCATCAACTGAAATTTAAAAGAGGGGTTCTTAGAAATGCCAACCCCTATAGCTAAAATAATGATAGGACAATGGTCTGACCCCCTCCAGCCCAAAATTTCAAATTTGGTTATACACTTGTAGCCATTCCAAAAATTCAAAACCAAGAACCTATCTAATCTTTTAGAGATAGAATTATCACTCCACCTCTTGTTGCTCAAGTAAACACTCTATTACCTAGCTTAATATCAATCAAGTTAAAAGAAAGAATATTATCCTTAAACAAAGTAGATGAAGCCTCCAATCTATCAACTCCCCCTTTTTCCTCCATGCAAATAATAGCATTGAAATCACCTGCCATGACCTAAGGAAAGAAAGGCGCTAAGGAACGAACAAAACGAATGTGAGCCCAGAGGTGAGTTTTACTTGCATGATTAGTCAATGCATATGCATTGGCGAGAAGGATAACTTCTCTAGACTCCATACTAGAAGTAACCAATGACATCAAATTCCTACTAGCAATCCACCACAAGAAGCAAATTTTACAAGGATCCCACAAATAAGCAATCTCGTCAGCACTACCTTGAGCACCTATGCATTGACACTGACCTCTCCACCATAATTTGGTAGCAATATTCATCATACCATCCATTTCTAATTTAGATTCTTGAATAAACATAACATCTGGATAATATTCTTTGATCAAGTCATGAACAACCTTTTGTTTAGGGATGTTGATCAGTCCCTCATGTTCCATGATAGGACAATCATCTATGAGGGTTAGAAAAGTGGGAATCAAAATTATTAACAGAGCCTAATTCCACTAAATTTTCCCCCATTACATTTAAGTTATCTTGGTCCTTCTTTTTCCCAATTTTAGAGGTCTTATCCATACCTCCCTTTGTAATGGATTTTTATTGTAGACCCAACAAGGGTGGAACTTTACTGCCTTTTATAGGAGCTAGAGAATCCATTTTTTATGGCTACAAATTAGGAATCAATGCCACATTACCAGCACCTTCAAAACCTTTGAGATGTATCACTACATTAGGATCCTCATGCCCTTAACCTATGTCCATTTGTGAAGCATTGAGCGCATCCAACAACCCAATCTGACTAACAACCTCATTAGGTAGTGGATACACATTACTCACAAGACCTTCCCTACTGAACAACAAATTTGGGGCCTCCCCCTATTTATCCAAACCTTTTAAATCCTCAAACTTGTTGAAGGCCTCCTCGCCCTATCTATCCTTAAAGGTTCTTTTCAACCCTTTTCCCTTGTTGCGTGGTTTTACTGGAATGAAACCTTCCTTATTCGGGCCACCTTCATTGAAATGGGATTTCCCTTGGTCCATCCTAATCCCTAAATTAGGAGGAGCATTGGCTAAAGCCCCATTAGAAGATAGACCACCCAAATATTTTTTTGGGAATCTCTACTACAAATGACCATATTCATGGAAAAAA
>VDFB02341736.1:0-34957 GCA_007258455.2 Sequoia sempervirens
AGCAATGTTCATATCATAGTAAAATCTCGTTCTTTAGGAAGACAGTTTGTTGAGCCTAGCCCATAATCTGAGAACACAAGGCTGGAATCTACAAAAACACTAAGGATAGAGGACGATAGGACGTCAACGGAAACAAGATACTGAGTTTGCGCTTCTCTACTCCTTTTATATTTCTATTTTTGTTATAATGTTCTATTGGTGTGTTTGAACTTGTTCTAATTCATTTACGCACTTAATTTTCACACACACATTAAATGGTGCCCACCGTGGGGCCTATGCCCCTATTTTAGACTTCTTTCTTGCAGGTTTGCTTACAGGTTTTCTGGCATTCGGCAGCGCATTTTGGAAGATTCAAAAAGTTTTCTTTTGCATGTATTTTGGCGCATCTGTGTTCTATTTTAGCACATCTAGTCATTTCTGCGGCGCATCTGGGAAACAGAGTGACGCATCTGTCATTTTCTGTAGCACATTTAGGATTTTAGTTAGCGCATTTAGGACATTCTTTAGCACATTTAAGTTGTATCAGAAAATTTTTTTTAAAAAAATTCTGCATCTAGAATAGCGCATCTAGGTTCTGTTTTTGCGCATCTGGGTAACAGAGCGGCGCATTTTTTTTATGTTTTAGCGCATTTAGGTAACAGAGTTGCATTTCTGGTCTTTGTTTCTGCGCATTTGGGAAACAGAGCTTCACATCTAGAATTGTAACCGAGATTCTGAGTCTGACGCCTTCCACAGACAGAATTTCTTTCATTTTTATGTTGGGCTTAAAATGAATCAATCTAGGGTAGCCACCACACCTTTTATCATGCAAATAAAATGAATCCCATGACTGTTGTGAAGCAACATCTTCACTTAGATTAAATCACATTTGATTTTGGTGCACATAAAATGAATCTGTTTACTCTTATTGACTGTGCTTGAAAGTGGTAGGTGATTATGCTCTCACCCTGTGCAAACTAGGTGATGAGAAAACCAGACCCACTTTTCCCCATGTAACCCTGACTTGATAATCGAAGTATCCTCTCCCCTTGCTTTTTGTCAAGTCTGAGTGCAAGAGAAATGGTTATTGACTTCTAGAAATTGGAGAAGCACCTTAAGGAAAAGTACTCACCTTAGGGATGACTCAAACCCGACAATGGAGCTAAGGCCAAGCTACCCAGGTATATAAATGTAAAATCTTAAGGGAAAACCTAAAGAACATGTAGGATGTGTCATGCAGTGTGGGTAGTACTCCCATAAACCTGTTGAGCTTAACCTCTTGGTGCAGATTGCCACCTTAATGGTGATTAATCCCTTTTCTGCCCCATGTATGGCCGAGCGGGGTCACGAACTAAATACCACCATTGTTTAGAAGCCAAAAACCTTCTATTGCTAGTCCGGTATGTCCCGGTCGGTGTGAAGGCATCCACACTTTCGCAGTTTGTAGTAGAGGTGATCAGCTCACCATGGGAGTTTCATGGGGGTTGGAAGTTTGGTTGGCCTGAGAAGAGAGTGCACTGTAAGGGAGCCCGTGCAGCCAAGCTTCTGAATTCACACGCTACAGATATGAGGTTGGGGAAACCCGTGTGGAATCTAGCGAATATTGTCTGGCCTAACCTAGGTTGTGCTTGTCTTATTTTGTGCCCAGTTTACAAATCCAACTTAAATCGATTTGTTTCGTGCTTGTAAGAAAATCATTAGTCCGGATAAAAGGATCTCAAAATGAACATGACAAATTTTAGCTAAAAACTGGTCAAAACTGTCCTAGAAAAACTATTTTAGCGCATCTAGGGGAAAACTGCAGCGCATTTAAGCTCTGTTCTAGCGCATCTGTGTTATGTTTCGGCGCATTTAGGATTTTCTGCTGCGCATCGGTGCTCTATTTTTGCGCATCTGAGATTTTCTGAAGCGCATTTGACTATTTCGCCAGCGCATTTGACTTTTTCTGTAGCGCATTTGGGAAACAGAGTAGCACTTTTAGGTTTTTGTCACAGACCCGACTTTCTAAGATTTTACTCCCATGTTAAGAAAGTGGAAATCAACCAAGTTCACCAAGAAATCAATTTTCAATAGGATCAAGAAGCCCAAAACAAATTTAAGTTACAAGAAGACTTTAGATCGCAGAGAATTCCTATATAAGAGTCGAGATGTCTTGCTCCATTATCGCACATTCCTCCATAGATACCAAGACTACATTAGGGGATTCACCGATGATTATGCTGTAGAACCTTTGGCTACCCAAGCTTATTATCAAAGATTAGCATTATCTCAACGTCACAATTTGAATCAACCTCTTGAGTTTGAGAACATACCACAACCTTCAATTGAATATTCAACACATCCCAATCAAATCCTTTAGTGACCCTCGATCATATTCAAGGATTTCTTACATATGCCTGTTTTTACGAGATCTCAACACAACAAAGCAGGAGAAACACCTCAAGAAGAAGGTGAACGTGATAGTCCTCTTTTTAGTGTAAGTCGCAATCCCCTTTTCAGTAACAACAATATGGCTGATAGAGAGGAAAGTTTGATACTTAAGAACAAAAACATGAACAAAACTCCTATAGGTAGTAATGATGAACAAGACGACGAACTTGAACTTAGAGAGGCAGAACAAAATCCCAAGTTTCTTAAAGCCCTTGAAAAGATTATACAACGTGACAAAGAGAAGTACTTTCTTTTCCTAGCAGATCAAGGAGCTAAATTGCCTAAAGACTTTGATACGGATAAATTAAAAACCACAGAAGAAGAGCCGACCCTATCTAAAATGGCTTCCTTCGAAAAAGAGCTTAGAGAAATGAAGGGAATAGTCAACAAAATATGAGGAGGAACCACAACCAAGAAATACACTTTGGATGACATATGTCCTTATCCTTTTGATAGAAGTCTCAACATGATTCCATTTCCTAAATACTGTGAAATTCCCAAATTTGATTGTTATAATGGGAAATCAGACCCAGTTGACCATGTTAGAGACTTCAGAAACATGACATTGGAATTTTCCCATGAGGATACATATTTATTGCGATTATTTCCTTGAAGCCTTGGAGTTAACTCTATGGAATGGTTATCTAAGGTTACACCTCCTGTTTGGACATTTGAGGAATTGATCAATTTGTTCATAACACAATACGCCTACAACGTTCAACACCAAATCACCATGATTGATCTTTGCAAAGTTGCGCAAAAACTGGGTGAACCTTTCACTACCTTTCTTCAAAGATGGAGGAGAATGTTCGCTAGGTACCCACGACCTGTTCCTGAAAAGGAGAAAATGGTTACCTTCATCAATAGCCTCAACTTAGAAATGAGCTATCGTCTAAATCTACATTGTCCACCTTCCTTTGAGAAATTGATTGAGGATGCCATCACCATCGAAAGTGCTTTGGTCAAAAGAGGGACCATAAAACTTGATAGGGACAACCCTAACTCATCTAACCATTACAACAATCAGGACAAGTCTAAGTTTTGGACCCGCAACAAGAACGTTGTAAATGATGGTGTTGTAGATGCAAATCATATCACGACTAAGCCATTTATCCTGAGCACTCCTCGTAACAATAATTACAACAATATCAATACAGTCGCGAATCAAGGAAACAATCATCCCCCTCCAATGAACTATAATCAAGGGACTACCAACAACCAAAACTACCAGAACAACAACAACAACAACAACATTTTAGGGAATACCTCAAACACGAAACCACAACGCTTTCCATTCTTCTCCAATAGAAGAGCTTGTACTCCACTAGGACAATCCTTAGAATCATCTTTCAAAGAGGTCATGGCAAAGAATGTCCTTATGTTACCCCCACAACGCAATTACGAACCTAATGTAAAACCTCCATCATGGAACGAAGCCTATTTTTGTGACTACCATAGGTGCAGAGGTCATCATACAAACAACTGTCAAGGTTTGAAACATGCTATTCAAGATCTAATTGACAAGGGCATTATCACAGTAGAAGGACAACAAAAATCCAACGAAGATCACCAAGCATTTTGAAATCCTCTACCAAATTATCAAAAGGGAGAATCTTCTGACAAAACTGTGAACCAAATTGATGACAATGTAATCCGTCACCTCTATACGGATGATGAGCGAGTCAACGTCATAAAAATCAAAGAGAAAGTAGACAATGGACAAGTAAACGTCACAACAAGAGCACAAGCTAAGGTTGTTTTGAAAGGTACCTCTTCAAAATCCAATGAGACCTCTCCTCAACACCAATACGACTTAGTTAACCAGCTTCGAAAAACTCCAGCTCAAATCTCCATTTTCAAACTTCTGAAGATTTCCCCTGCACATAGGGAAATTTTAGATAAAACCCTCGTTGAAATGACTGTATCTACGGATTTGGATGTGAACCGATTTCAAGCCATGGTAGGACATTTGTCCTCACCCACATGCCTTTCATTCTCAGACAAATATGATGTTTCCCTAACTCATCCCCACAATTCATCATTATACTTAGAGGTCATGATCCACAAATTCCGTGTCAAACGTGTTCTAATAGATGGAGGGGCTGGTCTAAATATATGTACTTTGAAGGTGATTCAAGCATTAGGATTTGCCGAAGACTCCATTGATCCTAGAAGGAAGATTACCATTAAAGCCTATGACGATGAGGAGAGAACGTCTAAAGGTCTAATCATGCTACCAATCAGAGTGGGACCTGTTATCAAAAATACCTTTTGCCAAGTTTTAGAGCGAGATCTTGCATACAATATCTTGTTGGGTCATCCTTGGATCCATGAGATGCAAGCTGTTCCATCCACTTACCACCAATGTCTTAAGTTTCCGTATGATGGACAGGAAATCACTATACCAGCTGATAACTCAAACACCCAAACTTGTGCCAATGTCAAAGCTCATCAAGATACTTTGGTTCTGACTAATCGAGAAGCACTTGCTGATACTTCTCCTCAACATGCTACACACGTCAGTCAGTTAACCAAAAGCTTTGACAAGAAACTACAGTTCAAGGAAAGTGGAGTTGGAGAATATTCCCTTTGTCTTGCTAATCTACCTACGTCTCCTCGATCACATGGAAAACCTTCTATTACACCATAATAGATATTAGTAGCATCAACATCAGCACAGGTACAAACAGAGCCCACTACCAAGTTCAATGGACAATTTATCAAAGAAAAATTTCCCATGGGAGATCCTGAGGATACAACAATTCTAGATTGGCTCTATAAAGATGAAGAGGACGCAATTCTAAATGTCACCTTACCAACAGAACAATATGGGAAAGGATATTCTATCATGCAAAAGATGGGATATGATAATGGTCCTCTTGGAAAGAGAAAAGAAGGCGTAGTTGAGCCTATCCATCTTCCAGGACTTGCGACATATGATAAAACTGGAATAGGCTATGAGGCTACCCAATCTAAACAATCCCAAGGTAATGTTTTTACACTGCAAGAAGGTTCCGATAAGAAAGAAACATGTTTGATATCAGTCCTGAATTACATAGAAAATAACTCTGACACAGATTCTGCTGAATATGAATGGGATACCATCCATGATAACAAATTTTGGAGAGACAAAGAGGTAGAAGTCATACACAAGTATACGCCCGCTTTAATCAAAGGAGAAGGTTCAGGGTCCCAACCACAAGAATCTGAACCACAAAGCAACTATGAGTCTAGTGATACTGAGTCGGATTTTAACGAACAAGATTATCAGGAGAATAGTCCCATCATTGACCTATCTCATACCTCGGATCCTACCGATAACTCTGTCTTGACCCTAACCATCGCCAATTTTACACGACCGGACGATGTCCTACCATTAATCCATCCTGATCTCATTGACTGGGATCTCACCGAACCTATGGATATACCTATTTTTCCAAATGACAAAGCTATCATAAACTTCCTTTCCGCCGATGATGTAAATAATTGTTCCACTAGCGATTTTCGGTATGAAGTCTTTAATCAGGAGAGTGTCAAGTCTCCTAGCTGCAAAAATGAAAATAAAGATAAATGATCTAGTGGTGAAAACCAGAATCTGGCAGTACTAGATCAAGCAAAAGACAAAATAAAGAGCGTATCAGATGGTGAAAACCTTTTTAAGGCACCATCTGATGGGATTCTTGACACTCTCCTAGAGCACTATCATGAGCGATCATCCATCTTGACTGAGCCTACAAAGGAAATCAACATTGCAACTACAGATAATCCAAGGATCCTACAGGTAGCTGAATCAATGACAGCTAAAGAAATCCCAGAGTTCATGAACTTTCTCAAGGAAAATCAAGTCAATTTTGCATGGTCATATGCAGATATGCCCAGCCTTGATCCTGATCTCATTATGCATCATTTATCTATCAAACCAGGAGCCAAACCAGTAAAACAAAAACTCAGAAAGATGAATCCTCATGTTGCACTATTGGTTAAAGAAGAACTCAAGAAGCTCCTCGATGCAGGTTTTATAAGATCAATTGACTATGCAGAATGGATTTCCAATATTGTACCAGTAGTAAAACTAGACAAACGTGTAAGAGTATGCACTGATTTCAGAGATCTTAACAAAGCTTGCCTAAGGGATGACTTTCCACTTCCAAGTATTAACACTATAGTTGATCTAATAGTAGGCCATGCCATGTACTCATTAATAGATGGTTTCTCGGGTTACAACCAAATCAAGATTGCACCAGAAGACCAAGAAAAAACAACTTTCACTTGTCCGTGGGGAACATATTGTTGGAATGTCATGCCTTTCAGCTTGAAAAATGCTGGAGCTACTTATCAAAGAGTTATGACTACGATCTTTCACGACATGATGCACACATTCATGGAAGATTATGTAGATGAAATATTAGCAAAATCACACACCAGAGAAGGACACTTGGAGATACTATCTCAAATATTTACCAGATTGGAGAAATTCAAAGTTCGCTTAAACCCTAAGAAATGTGTTTTTGGGGTCACATCTGGAAAACTGTTAGGATATATTGTTTCAGAAAGGGAATTGAAGTAGATCCTGCTAAAGTTCGCGCAATCATGGAGATGCCTCCCCCAAAGAACATTAGTCAATTGAGATCCTTACAAGGGCGACTCCAGTCTATCCGTAGATTCATTGCACAATTGGCTGACAAAAGTCTACCATTCACACATCTCCTACATAAGAATGTTCCTTTTAGATGGGATGATAAATGTGAAATGACATTTCAACAAATCAAGCAGTACCTAATGAATCCACCAGTTCTTGTACCACAAAATCCAGACAATCCATTGATTCTGTATATTGTTGCAACCGAGACAGCTGTGGGAGCATTATTAGCACAAGAAGACCATGAAGGGAAAGAACGTGCAATTTATTACATTAGCAGGACGCTGACAAGCCATGAGCTTAGTTACACTTTCATTGAGAAGGCTTGTTTGGCAGTCGTCTTCGCTTCACAGAAATTCTGACATTACATGCTAACTCATACAATTAAGCTTGTTTCCAAAATTGATCCACTCAAGTATCTACTAAGTAAAGCATCACTAACAGGAAGGTTAGCAAAATGGATCATGATTTTGAGTGAGTTCGACATCCACTATGTTGATCGCAAAGCAATCAAAGGACAAGTTATCGCGGATCAACTAGCAGACGCTCCTCTCCAAACAGAGCACCCTTTACACATTGAATTTCCAGATGCTGATGTCTTCACAGCAGACTTTAAGCAGCCATGGTCCTTATACTTTGATGGTTCTTTTACTCAACATGGCTCGGGGGCGGGCATTCTCTTCGTCACCCCTCAAGGGCATACCATTCCTAGGTCCTATAGGTTAATGTTTCCATGCACCAATAACATAGCCGAATATGAAGCACTGATCACTGGACTGAAAACAGCATTGGAATGGAGGATTACCGAGCTACAAGTTTATGGTGACTCACAACTAGTCATTAATCAAATCAATGATGACTATCAGACTAAAGATGACAAGTTGTTACCATACAAGAAGATGATTGATGACTTCAAGAAGTATTTTGTGGACATTCGGTTCACACAAATTCTGAGGATTGACAACAAAGCAGCCGACGCTATGGCTACGATCGCCTCATTGATACAACTCCCAGACAAATAGACTCACTATGAATTTCTGGTGGAACAATTATTTACACCTGCCTATGACACACCTGAAAGCCAAATTGTACTTTTGGTGGGATCAGGCTCACCACAGTTGTACGATTTATGCATACCCTAAAGATGATATAGCCCACCGCGACTTTTCACAACCGTAGTAACTTTGCTCCAGGCAATCCTCTCGATGCCATTATGCGGTACCCTTTATCGCCCGTGGTTTTGATGGTGCACTTTAGCCGATGTCTTGAGCGTGGCCGAATCGACAAAACTTTATAAGAAATTCATGGTGGAATTTGTGGTACTCATTAAAGTGGACTGACCTTATCCAAGAAATTGATTAGAATGGGTTACTACTGGCCTACAATGGAAAGAGAATCATTCACTTTTGTGAAGAAGTGCTCAAAATGTCAGATTCATGGGAATCTCATTCATGCTCTTGCACAAGAACTTCAACCATTTATGCCAACCTAGCCATTCTCTCAATGGGGGTTAGATCTAGTAGGCAAGATTCATCCTTCCTCATCGAACGGGCATAAGTTCATCATCACAGAATGTTCACTAGGTGGATTGAAGCGATTTACCTCTCTCTCTGAAGTCCTTTGGAAAAGCAGTCTGACCTTCATACTCAACTACATTATTTGTTGATATGGTATTCCTAATGCCATTATTGCAGATAATGGTCGACCTTTCAAAAATCAGGATGTTGATAAACTTTGTGAAAGATTCCATATTTAGCACAGATATTCCATGCCTTACTATCCTCAAGGGAATGTCCAAGCAGAGGCCTCAAACAAAACCATACTAAAGATTTTGAAGAAGATTGTCAATGACTCAGGGAAGGATTGGCATGTTCAACTCAATCTCGCCTTGTGGGCTTACAGAACTAGTGTCCGAATGCCAACAGGAGCAACACCTTTTGCCCTCGTCTATGGAGCAGAAGCCATACTGCCTTTAGAGGTAGAAATACCTTCATTAAGAGTATCACTGAAAGGTCTCATAACAGATGAGGACTACAGAGTTTCCTGACTCCAAGAGTTAGAACTTTTAGATGAAAAGAGACAAAGAGCAGCAGACCATTTAAAAGCATATCAACAGATGATGTCTCGCAGCTATAGTCATAAAGTCAGGCCACATACATTTCAGGTGGGTGATCTAGTTCTGAAAGAGAACCCACGTAATCAACAAGACAGAGAAAAGAAAGGAAAGTTTGAACCAAATTGGTTAGGCCCTTATGTGGTTATTGCAGTCTACGGATCGGGAGCATAAAAGTTATCAACGCCAGAAGGAGACCTATTGGATGAACCCATCAACAGTATACATCTTAAGAAGTATTATGTTTAAGTCAGAAAAAGTCCTGAAGAAATACAAAAACAGCAGAAAAAGTCCTGAAGAAATACAAAAACAGCAGAAAAAGACCTGAAGAAATCCAAAAGCAGTAGAAAAAGTCACGAAAAAATCAAAATAAGCGAGAAAAAGTCACGAAAAAATCAAAAAGCGAAAAAAGTCTGAAGAAAATCTGAAAAAAAAAATCAAAAAGAATGTCATGATTGAAACGGCAAATCGTAGATCTATTGACAAGAAAATACAAAAAAATAAAAAAAGAAATCAGAAAAATGCAATAAATACGGATAGTGAAAATCTGGCAAACAGACGCTATCTGTACCTCTCAATTTATTAGTTCCTGTTTTGCACTTTATCTTTTCAAAGCTTTCCTTTTTCTGCATCTTTTTCCGCATCTAAGGTCATTAATCGCATCATCCTACCGCCATTTGCCTAGAGGGTTAAAACGTCTTACCATGGCTTGATCGTCTGTACATATTCCTTTCCTCAAGTTGTGTCAATAAACAGGGCAAAAACTCAACTGGGGGCACTTAACTTTCAGAGCATACCAAAACAGCTAGACCATGACATAGAAATCCGAGCATGCAAACAAACAACAAACTCATGCAGCCACTTTATCCGATCATAAAACACTTTTCAGCGAGATGTCATATCCTTGTCTATTGGATGATCCAGAAATCTGAATAATGCATGAAATAACAGTATTATATGTTTGACCACAAGTTGCTTGATTTTTTATATCATTACTCGGGAGCATACTCAATGATGTATTGCACTAGAGTAGCAAGGAACGAGAATGATTTTTCTTTGTCTGATGTCTTGAGGTTAACAGCCCAATCTGATGTAAATATGTCAAAGGACATGACGCTCAAAGCAAATATCATCGATGACAGTTCCACATTTGCATCAGAACGGTGGTTAATCTTTGTCTGTTTATGCAAGAAATGCTCAGGTCATCTCGGTTCAATTATACCTCGATGCTTGTGTTCACTTGCTATATCAAAATTCATGAAAGTTGTACTCTGGTCATCATTGGCGCTGATTTCCCCTCTGATGCTTGTACATACTTCCAACATTTCAAAACGTTCTATGATGATTCAAGAAGGCTTATAACAGGCTCAACAAATTGGTTAGTTTCATGTAGTTGCATATTCATTAGATCATTGTATATATCTGCATATTGGATTCATATTAGTATTTTGAAAGGTTGAATGAAGGCATTAAACGGTTGTCATAGAGTTTTGACCTTTTAGGTGGAGGACATTTGGACATTTAATTCCATTGCATTCATTCATTTTTTATCATTTAACATTTCATCATTCCTTTAACATTTCATATCATTACCATTAATATTTCATTACCATTACCATTTGTCATTTCTACTATTTTTATCATATCATTTCATTAACATTTCATTACCATTATCATTTATCATTCCATCATTCATTATTCATTTTACCATTGCATATCATATCATTTCATTAACATTTCATATCATTTAACATTTCATCATTCCTTTATCATTTCATATCATTACCATTAACATTTCATTACCATTACCATTTATCATTTCATCATTCATTTATCAGTTTACCATTTCATTTCATTATCATTGTCATTTTTTTTACCATTTATCACGCATCATTTTATCTTTCATTCATCATTTAAACCATTTCACTACCTTTCACATCTACCATTTTGTATCATATTACCATTTTCATTACATACACATTACACAAATATATCATTTATCTTTTCATCATTATTCATATCCATCATGTCACGATGCATTTTCATACATGGAATATTCAAAAAAAAAATAAAAGTAACATCTCACATATATACATACATCACCACATACCATCCTACATCATAATGATTGGTCCGCAAAAATAATAAAACCATATCAAGATCCATCTCATAACATACATGCATAAACGTCATATCCATATCATATCATAAATGCATGAACATAAACATCATCAGAAACATCGCTGCTGCATATCATCGCTCATCAACATAATACAAATGTCCAAATGTCCAATGAAACTCATAAAAGGTCAGAACATAAATACATCATACATGATCAAAACTCAGTATACACAATGAATCAAGCCCCAAAATGGCTAACTGGTAGATGCCCCTGAAGGAGCTGGTCCGAAAGGAGGTGGCCTGCCACTCGGACCTGCATCAGGATCCCGTCGAGGTCCTGTCACCTCTCTGCCATGTGTAGATGTCCGAGATCAGGTCCTCGTCCTGCTGTGTGATCTGGGATAAGGCTCTCGCCACTTGGGAGGGCATAGCTCCTCGTACCGCACTCTATAATACTTTGCCTCTCTGGCTGCCTCGAATCCCTCTACAATGGCCTCCTGCAAAGAAGTACTCTCTACGGTACTCATCAGCCTCTGTGCTACACCCTCAGCCTCCTATGCCCGCCATCTAAAGGTATCCCTCTCTGCTACCAATTGTGCCACCTGAGGATCCAGGGCAGGCATCTGAACCTGTACCTGTGCCTATGCCTGTGCCTGTACCTGTTCCTGTGCCTGTGCCTATGCCTGAGCCTGTGCCTGTGCAAGCTGTGCCTGTAACTGCACTATCATGCTCTGAGCCTGCACTAACTGACTCTGAAGCTATGCCTGCTGCCCCTGAAAGGTCTGCACCTGACCCTGCAAAGCATCTATCTGTGCCTGTTGAGATGAGGATGTCACCCTAATCATTGTCTGCGGCCTGGCACCAGATCTGGACCGCCGAGGAACCTGTACTCTGCCGAGCCTGTCAAGTCTTTGCTGCCTCTGCTCATCCCCGTCATCTCCATCATCTCCATCATCTGAGCTATCCTCCTCCTCCCCATCTCCACTCTCCTCACTCTCCTCTCCCTCCTCCTCCTCTCCTCCACCCATAGCCTGCTCCTCTCCACCCATAGCCTACTCCCCTCCACCCATAGCCTACTCTCCACCTGCCACACCTCCCTATATCCCTGCTCCTGGCTGTGGGACTGCTCTGATGGCCCGTGCCTCATCTGGCACTGTGAACCATGGAAAAGGATGAGTATGAAAGTACTGGGCGTAGTCATTTGTCATCCCTGCATCTAATACATCTAGCCTGTCTGCCCATACCTCGGGCTGTAATGCGGTATACTCTGTATATGTTGCCTAGTACGAAATGCATGGCCCCCATCCTACATCCCCCTTATGCTGCCCATAATGAGCAACGCCCTGGGGCATCCCCTGCGTGAAACCAAACTGTCTTAGAACCCGTAGTGCTAGAAACCTCTCAATAATAAAGGAAATCCGCCCTATCAGGTATCGTGGTCTGCATACAAACGGCATCTCTAAATGATCTGTCGCCCATGCCTCGCAATCTATGTAGGGCCTCCATATCACTGAATCCACATCATCCAACACTCACCGCCAGTACTCTACCTTGCCCAGCCTCTGCTGGACAATTGCGCCAGAATACGCATACACGTATGGCCTCCCTGCTGGTCTCGCCTAGGTACAAAGTGGTCTCGTGACAGTAATGTGCTCCCACGCCCAGATCTGCAACAATATAACCCCACTCGCCAGGCTGGTGGATCCTCTATACACAATCCGATGTAAATCATGATACATGTCCGCTAGGACGCAGCTCCCCCAGGCAAATCTCTGCGGCTGAGTGATCATCCACTCTAGCATCCTCCCCCACCCCATGGCAAATCCCTTGGAACGATGGTCTAGTCCAAGGAAACCTCCAACAAATGCTGCTAATACCACTACCAGAGCTGGATACCTGCTGAAGTCCTCCCAATCTATCCAGTACCCATAGATATCAGGATCACCACATATCTGCTGTAATGCCTCTGTCCCACCGATCTCCTTGTGGTCATAAACCACAAGGGCTCCAACCACCGAAATCCCTAGGATCTGATACACGTCCTTCGGTGTCACACTCATCTCACCCATCGGCAGGTGGAAGGTGTTATGCTCGGAATGCCATCTCTCGGCCAAGGCCTTCAACAGCCCCCTATTGGCCCGAATGCCTCGTGGCATGGTCAACAGTGGCCCCAATCCACAATCTGCAATCCACCTATGGCTGCGTGGGTTGATGGGCTCTCCTACTTATGCAGCATGGCGAGGGGCCGGCTCGTCGGAGGCTTTTGAAAGCCTCCTATTTTTTTCAAACATCATAACCAATCCATCAAATTCAGATAACATATCAATCATCTATATCAAGTGCTACATCAATCTATCAACATGTCTAATCAATCTACTCTATCATCCTTTACTATTTGTTTTTCTTTTCAGGAAAGCAAATTTATCAACCTATATCATTTTACGTATTTCAATCATGAATGCAAATTTAAATCTCTATTTTACCATTCGTTTTTTCCTGTCGCGAAGCAAATTTATCGCAATGTTTACTCTTTGTTTTCAATGCTTGAATCAAAGTTATCCAATTCAAAATCACTCAATCAATCATTCATTTTACTCTTTGTCGTTCATCACAAAGTTATCAGCTATCTTCTCTTTGTTTTCTATTTTGAAAGCAATGTTATCAATTCTCTATCAAATTTTCTATCCTATCAACATGATGATTCTACAATTTATCTCTCTATTGACTAAGGAAGCAATTTTAATCCTCATTTTTCATCACACAAGCATTCTGGGGAAATTTTCCTAAATATTACCTTTGTTGCCCATTTAGCTAAAACCATATCGTAAAGTTTTCCTCAAACCGCCTATACTTGTTTCCTAAATCGGCTAAATACTCCGTTATCGCAGCTCTGGCTACCTCGGATAAAACCATTTCTACCATATCAAATGTAGCTCTAACGTTTTTGGATGGAAGCCTAAATCGCGGCGATTCGTGCCCTAGATCGCTAAATCTCGACCTAGCCTATTTGACATATATGTGCAGCTTTATGCGTCGGGATGCGCTAAGCGATCATTTTGTGATTTGTGCCCTAAATCGCCATGGAGAAGACCCTAGATGCGCTAAAATATTTGTCGAATGCGCTAAAACTATACCTAGATGCGCTAAAACGTTCCAAAAAAATTGCAGACCGACTTTAAATCAATTCAAATTGATCAAAAATGCGAAATTTGACAACTTAGAGGTTTCAAATCACTCACCGTGGTCCATATGCTGCTGGTCTCTGATACCGTCGCGCTCGCTCGAACCTATGTCTGTGCACGGGGATCACCATTTCGCCAAGTCACTCTCAGAGCTCAAAATTCACTGTAGCAGCAGGGTGAAAATGACACTTCATTTTACCCTTTTACCTTATAAGGGTCTTTTCAGGATGGGCAGTAATGGCATTTCCCATTTTTCATCCTCTTTTTCACTGGGGCATCGACCACATCATCTATCGGGAGCTAAATCACTGTTCCCCAATCCCTATCAACTTCTTCTTCCGTGATTTATCTCCCGAGGGGGCATCATCGACATCAAAAATGGAAACATATCAGGGGCAATTTTTATTTTCTTTGAAGTAATATGTTTCACATCACTTCAAAGAGGGGCAAAATGTATACGCATACAAATGGTCATGTCTATAATCCGGCAATTAATTAAATGTTATTATTTAATTAATTTTTCTAAAGTCCTCTATATATGATTAAATTTAATTAATTTAATTATATTGTTCATTCATCTTATTCTTCTTAATTAAATAAATTTATTTTATTTAATTATTTTCATATCCATAATTATTTAAATAAATACATTCTATTTATTTAAATTAATTATCATTGTTTGAATTTAAATTAAATCTTTTGATTTAATTAAGTTTAAATATTTCCCCTTTCTTCTATTTTAATTCTTTTTCTAATTAATTAAATGTTTCATTTAATTAATTTCATAAAAGTGATTTAATTAAATAAATCTTATTTAATTAAAAATATCTTATGCTTTCTTTCTAAATCCAAAATTAGGTATTTTAACCTAATTGTGCAATCTTCTCATATCATAATTAAATATTTTATTTAATTATGAGATATTCTGCTTTTTTCAATAAAACATGATTAAAGCTCTTTTCCCACCACAAGCTTTCTTCTGCTTTTAAAAGCTTAATTAAATATTTTATTTAATTAAGAAAAGCTAAATGTCCTCCACAAATAAATAATTGATTTTTTTAATTAATTATTTATTAGCTTTAAATCTTTCTTTTATTCTTTTAAAGAAAGATGATTTCTTATCTTCTCTTCTTTTTCCTCTTTCATAATAAAATAGAAAAATCTATTTCTAGGGTTCTTCTATCAATTTCATCTATCTTCAGTCGTTTGATCTGCCAGGAATTATCACAACCGTCAATCGAGACAGCCAATCAGAATCATTCAGAAAGCTCTATAAATACCTGTGTAAATCCAAACATTGGTAATAGGCAATTAAGTAGAGTTTATGCATTTAATTCATTTAGCATTCATTTATCATAGCATCATGTTTATTTCAAGTTTCTTAGCTAAAATCAACATCATAGCTTAATCATGCATTCATATCATAGTAAAATCCCATTCTTTAGGAAGACAGTTTGTTGAGCCTAGCCCATAATCTGAGAACACAAGGCTGGAATCTACAAAAACACTAAGGATAGAGGATGATATGACGACAACAGAAATAGGATACTGAGTTTGCGCTTCTCTACTCCTTTTATATTTCTATTTTTGTTATAATGTTCTATTGGTGTGTTTGAACTTGTTCTAATTCATTTACGCACTTAATTTTCACACACACAATGATAATGAATAAGTAAGGAGATAAAGCATCCCCTTGTCAGAGACCCCGAGAAGCACTAAATAGATCTGAAGGCTCCCCATTAATGAGAACCAAGGAGGAAAAGGTTACACAATTAAGGACCCAATTCACCCACTCCTCAGCAAAGCCAAAAGCCAAGAGAGTTTTCTGTAAGAATTCCCAATTCACCCGGTCATAAGCTTTAGACATGTCAAGTTTAATAAACATAGCCTTCTCCTTAGAGTTAGTCGTAGAATGAATAGCCTCCATGGCTATCGCGACACCATCCAGAATTTGTCTCCCTTCAACAAAACCACCCTGCTCAGTAGAGATCAGAGAACTGAGGAGTGGTTTGAGATGCTCAGTAATCAATTTGGTGATGATCTTGTAAACCACATTACATAATGCAATAGGCCTGAATTGCGCCAACCGATTAGCTCCTTCCACCTTGGGCATGAGAGCCAAGAAGGTAGAATTCATGGACTTGAGCATTTGTTTGTTCCTATGTGATTCCCGAATCACTTCGAGGAGATCAAAATTTATAATTTCCCAAAACTCCTAAAAGAACTCAATTGGAAACCCATCCGGTCCAGGAGCCTTGCCTTTTTTCATATTAAACACCACTTTCTCCAATTCAGGTAACAAGATAGGACATAAGAGAGCCCCGTTCATCTTAGCAGAGACTAGTTGAGGAATACAATCCACAATGGCCCTCTCCTCAACCCTAGTAACAATATCCTCCCTAGAAAAAAGGTTAGAAAAATAATTGACATCTTCCCTGAAAATATCAGCACATAAAGAAAGTTGAGCCCCATCCTGTGAAACAAGAGAGGAGATAGAGTTCCCTTGTCTCTGAGCCTTAACCAAATTATGAAAGAAAACGGTGTTCCTATCCCCCTCCTGAAGCCAATCAATGCAAGATTTCTGCTTCCAGAAGATCTCCTTCTGAAGCTCCCACTCTTCTAATCCCTTTAGAGCCAAGGACTCAGCAATACTAAGGTTAGAGGTCAACCCCTGGTCACGAATCTGACGAGTGATGGTATCCAACTTCTGAGCTTGAAGGTTCCCAAAACACTGTTTATTCCATCTCTTAAGCCAAAACTTCACATGTTGAAGCCTCTTATTAAAAGTAAACATGGCCGTCCCATGGGTAGGCATCCCCTCCTGCCACCAATCCAACATAAGATCATGCAAAGATTGATCTCTTAACCACATCAACTAAAATTTGAAAGAGGGATTTTTGGCGATTCCATAAACGGTGACATAGAGCTTGATAGGCCAGTGATCAATGCCCCTTTAGTCAAGAATTTTAGAACTCGTGATCAACCTACTATTCAACCAATAACAAGAGACAAGAAATCTATCAAGCCTCTCTAAGATAGCCTCACCACCAGATCTCCTATTATTCCATGTAAAGACACCATTGGTTGGCTTCACATCAATGAGATTCAGGGAACCAATCATATCCCTGAGCAAATTTGAAGAAGGGTCCAGCCTGGCTAATCCACCACATTTTTCATCCAAGCAAGTAACAACATTAAAATCACCAGCCATAATCCATGGGAGGAACGGATCCAAGGCTCAGATGAATCGAATGTGAGCCCAGATATTTGACTTACCTGAAAGATTAGTAGGAGCATAAATATTGGATAAAAGACACCTTTCTCCAGTCACAAAACAAGAGCCAACTAAAGAAATAGAAGACCGACTAGACATCCACCATAAGGGGGAAACTCTCCTCAGGTTCCAGAAACAAGCCACCCCCTGCACTGTTCAAAGCACCCACCCCCTGCCAATTGCCTTGGGGCCAGATATGTGGAGCACAACTCGCCAAACCATCAAATGAAAGCTTGGTTTCCTGAATGAAGACCACATTAGGGGATTGAGATTCAATTAATCTACGAACAACCTTTTGTCTAGGGATGTTGTTCAACCCCCTTACATTCCATGATAAAACAATCATTTATGGGGGTGGGAGAAATGAGAATCAATAGGTTTCACAAACCCTGACTCAACCAAAGTATCACCCATGATCTTAACATTCTCTTGATCAGTCTTCCTTCCACTCTTTGATGGTTTATCAATAGTGCCCTTCTTAAAGGATTTATGCTGTAAGCCTAAAATAGGAGGAGCTTTGTTACCCTTTATAGAATCTAAGGCCCGCTTAGGAGCAGGGGGATCAGGAACCACCACAACATAGCCCAACAGAGTCTGTGACCCCTGGAGAACCCTGAAATCTTGAGCTTGAGAAGACAAAGCCACAACCATCTGATCCACTTGATGGACCCCTGAAGATAAAATCTAATCCTCTTTCTTTGCATTCTCATCCTGAACTTCATGTAGACCCTTAGCCCTAGAAGAGATCTCAACTGGAATGCCTTCCTCTTATATCAAGTCATCAAGAACTTCAAACCTGTTAAAAGTTCCTTCATTCTGTCTATCCATCCAAGATCTCTTTTTTCCCTTGCCTTTGTTACGGGACTTAACCAGAATAAAACCCTCATTATCCATAGGTTCATTAGACATCAGAGCCTTTCCCTTGTCCCCCCAAGGAGGTCCAGGGGCAGCCAAGGGGGAGGATTTAAATCTAGGACATTTGCGGTGCAAATTACCATATTCATGACAAATTTTGCATCTAAAGTGTAGGGTCTCATAATCCAGCTGTTGGATCCAAGAAGAAGATACCATGCGAATTTCCATAGAATCTGGTAATGGATTATTTAAATCAACTTCTACACAAATGCGAGCAAAATAAATTACCCTACGATCTTGGGTTTGAGTAGCCCATCCCACAGGTTTTCCAAGAAGCAAAGAGATTGAGTGAAGAATATCTTCCCTCTAGAACTCCAAAGGAAGCCTCGGCAAATGAATCCACACAGGAACCTGCGAGGGGATCTCTTCAGCAGAGTTGAAGCCCATGTGCCAAGGCTTGATGAAGAGCCCAACTTGGTTAAAGAAATATGGGCCCCCCTTCAAAAGCCCTATTCCTATCCATCAGGTTTGAAAAGATAACCAAAAAATAGTTATTAGCAGCCAAAATAATCTCCATATCCCCTTCGGGGTTCCAAACCCGATGGGCCCAAGAGTCCAACACAGGTAGAGAAAGATGAAGGCCCAAAAATTTGCAAATAAGGGCATGATTACACCAATAATCAACATCCTCTGAAACTTTCCCAAGTTGAATAATCAAAACTGGATGATCCTTGGATCTCTCAAGACAGCCATTTACTTTCTTCAATTGAAACATCCCTTTTGAAGAGGGTATTCCATCCCCAGATTGTGGTTTACCCAATTGCTCCTTTACACTGGCATGCATTGAAGAAGATGGCTCTACCATCTCCAAATCTCTAGAAGAAACCTGAGCTAAAAAACAATCTCGATTCTCCATGGACCGAGAGCACAACCACACCAAGAAAGAGAGATCCAAGGCAAAAGACCCTTAGGCTCAGAACACAAAACTCTTCCCGCAGAGAAAAACACCACGCACCACCAGAAGACGCAGGGACAAAACCTGCCCACGAGCCAGGCAATGGTCACCTTCCAAAATGACCTAGGCACACCTGAAAAAAGAAGACACACCCCCCTTGAGAATGCACCAGAAAAATGACCACCGAGCACAGAGAATGTCCGGCTAGGAGAGCTAGGGAATGCGGGCCCTAGCTCGCACCAGGACGCTGCACAGAGACATTTTTTCCTTCTAGTCTTAGAAACACTTATTTGATAATTAAATTTGAAAAATATTAGTTTTTAAAATTTTATTAAGATAATTTAAGTTTTATTATATAATTATATAATATTTTTATTTTATATCATATTTTGAAATTACAATATATAGTTTACCATTTTGTTTAAAGGTGATTAAACATCATTATGACTTAATATGAGGAAAAAAATATTTTTAATTGGTTATATATTTTTGACACCTAAAATTGATCATTTTCATTTGATCAATTTATCTTTGTTTGGATTAATTTCTATTAAAAATATATTAATATCTCCGATTTTCATCTAATTCCACATTTTTTGTGTTAATTAAATAATATGTTAATATTTAATTAATATTCACTATTTTCCTCTGTTTCTCTAAGTCCTAGCCTAAGGTAAATAATCAATTTTAATTATTTATCTAATTTTATCCTAGCTTTCCCTATCCATCGAATATATTATATAAATAAATTTAATTTGTTTATGTATGTGCTATCCTCTATTGGTTTCCATTACCACTTTAATCACGTCCCAATCCCCTCACCATTCATGTGCACACTCTTAATCATTGATTAAGAGGTGTCACATCCTCCATATCTTTGACTTTCCTCCACTCATCCTCTAAGTTTATTATGATCTTCTAATGATTTGGACATTCCTAATCTTGTGACTAGGAGAGGTTAAAACCATTTCCATTTACTACCAACACAAAGGTAGTACCCTCTTTCATTATTTTTCCCCATTTGGAAGGGATTTGCACATGGGTTTCCCTTCCAAAGTACTCTCAAGTACTTCAAAGGAATTTTAAAATTATTTATTATCCCTCATTCCCATACCTTGGAGTTTGAGGAAAAACTTTCTCTTTATGGAAATATCTTCTCTCCTCACTCCAAGGGTACCATTTCCATCTCAAAAATCCTCCTCTTGACACTTGTAATCATCCAAGGTCTTTGTAGTTGGTTCTCAACTATACTGTCATCATTCAGTGGTCCATGCAACTATATATTCAAGGGGCCTTTAGTATTAGAATGGTACAAACTAGATAGTACAAAGTAATTTAACATGGGGGGGGTATAGCTTGAGTTAAGTCATCTCGTTGGTCACTTGGGATAAGGTTTTCTTTAGAGATTACAACTCTATTGTCAAATGAGTAGTGTGTTGAGCTTTTGCAGTTATTGTAGCTGATGGGTGTGGCATGGTGCTAGATCCTCCTGCTTGGTTGTGAGAGTTTTAATGTTGTTGGGAGTAATCTAAAGTTCCACCATTGACCCATGGTAATGGAGGTGGAGGTTGTAATTCAACCAATGGTCCATAGGTAAAATGAGACATTCCTAGGACTATATTGAATAAAGGGGTCTTGTGGGGTATCCCATTATATCCTAAGGGAGGCAAAGTTGCTCCCATACCACCTACTTGAGAACTTATCTATTTTTGCAGCTTGATGGCTAGGTGGAATACTTTAGACAAAGAAACTATCTCATCGAGGAGGTAAGTTCTTTGTAAGAACAAGCCTGCCAAGGGATCTATGGCTTTAAGGTATGGTTGAATAGCAATATTCTCAGCCACTATGCAAGGTGGCTATAACCACCTGTACATCCTTTGTAACTATTTATTGAATAGGGGCAATGATTCATGTAGTTCCTTCCTAATCATGGAAAATTGGTGATATAGGATGGCTGGGTCTATGTAGACAAATAATTTATTGATAAAGGAATCCTCCAAATTAGTCCAACTAAGGATGGATCCAGTAGGAAAGTTTAGGTTACCAATTGTAGGCCATATCTCCTAGTGAATAGGCAAATAGTCTAAATGCAACCTCATGATGTGCTATTTGGGCCTGAGTGCAAGCATCCTTGAATGCTTGAATGTGCTCTTCAACACTTTGAGATTCTTCATGAGAATACCTAGGGAAAAAAAATTCTAGTTTTTTGGGCATCTCATGTATGCCACCAAGGATGGTTCCTAGTGGCGAGGGATTATTCACAAAGAACACCATTGGTGGTGGTGGATTTGGCTATGCCAACTATGGTATTAATGGAAATCCAGGTGGAGTGGGAGGTGGTGATAATGGTGGCGGGATTGGGGTCCTATAGGTTCTAGGTCTAGTAGGAGATATGAGTTCAACTAATGGCTCTAAATTGATATCAAATCTCAAAACTCTTTCAAACCTGTGTGGTGAAAAGGACCCAATTCGCTCTAGTTTGTTTTTTGGCCCTCCTTCTAGTGCCAGTTCTTGAAGAATTTTGGGCGAATTTAAAAGATCATTTTGAAGTTAGAAGAGGAGGGTACAAGAGATTGACCATTCCCTAAATGAAGGACTTTGAGGTGAAAGAAGACATACCAAAAGGAACTTCTACTTATGGGATCACTCTTGATCCCTCGTATGAAATGGATAGAGTGGCCACCAAGGATTTGGAGCTAATCAATTGGATGGAGAAGGAGGAAACCAATATCTGTAAAGTTTCATAGGTAGATTTTGATAGATGCTTGAAATGGCTTAGTGTTCATCTCAAGCAATCAAGGGTTAAGGCCTCAAGGAAGAAGGATTCTAGTAGTGAACCCACTTCCTCCACTGAAACAAGGAAGTATAAGATATTAAAGAAAATTGTTATAGCCACTGAAGATCCTACCCCAATAGGGGAAGAAATATCAATGAGGAAGGTCAAAAAATCTTTAGAAAAGGCTAAGGTTACTTATCAAGTTGCTGTTGTAGGGGTCATTTTAGGTCTTGGTGATACACCTGTAGCTGCTATGTACCCTGGGGAAGAAACTAATTAGGAAGGTCCTTCTATTCTGCCTTTGCAAACTGAGGATACCCCTCCTACTGCACCACTAACTATGGAAACAACAATTGTTCAAGGAGGGCCCCTAGTAATTGATGTAACAAAATCGCATGTGTCATTGAACTCTAAAGAAACTATGGTTCGTGAAGAAAAAGAAGAATGGGAAGAATATCTTAAGCGAGAAGAAGTTGGAGAAGAGGACACTAGGTTCCAAGAAGGAAGCCCTTGGGATGAGGTTGTAATGAGGAATATTTTCATTGAGGAAGAACAAAAAGAAATATTGGAAGTTGCTCAACAACAAGCTGCCAAAGAGCTAGCTAATGAAGAAGAACAACAAAAAAATAAGGATGAAGAGCTAGCTCAAGAAAATGAAGCTGCTAAAAGGGTATGTGCAGGATCATGATGGGCCAAAAAGTGGCAATATTATGGGTATTTGTAGGGTATGTGGTTGATGACTTTCTTTTTACCCAAAATTGATGAAACGAAAAGGGTTTTTAGAGGAGATTCTCAAATTTCCACCAATATAAATTATGCTTTAATTTGAATTTAATAAATAATTATTATTCATTTTCTATTAGAATTATGACTAAAGTCCTAATCAATAGGCTGATTGAAAAACATCTATAACTTTCAAACGGTATCAAATTTTTTGAATCTGAAACATGCGTCACATTCTATGCTTCACATACTATAGGATTAAAAAAATAAAAAATAAATTCCATGAATTTTTTACCAGGTTAAGGTGGTCAGACATACGAGTTTTTATATTTTTTAAAATTTGTACTAAAAAATTCATAATTAATTATTTACTTGGAAAAAAATTACAAAAGAATATGCATCACATCCGGACATGAGTCCTCTACTTATATATAAAATCTTATAAAAAAATATTATCATTTTATTATGGTTAAGGTGGTCAGACAGACACCTACTTCTTATTTTTTCCCTGAAATTTAAGTACCTGCGTTGAAATTTCAAATTTTCACCAAATAGATTTTATTTATTTTTATATAAACCTAGTAGTTTAGAAACTAAATTCAATTTTCTACAAATTCTATTCTTACATATTTTTGAAATAATATAGATAACTTATTCAAATTTTTAAGTCAAGTTTCCTAACACTAATTTTTCTAAATTTTTTGCCACTTAAGGCCTATTTTTTCCATGATGATCCTGCACATAACCAAAACACAAAAGAAGGTTGAGGAAGAAGCCCATCCACAAGAGCTAGAATGACAAGAGAAAGATGAACAAAACAAGTCAGCTGAAGAGGAAGCTCGTGCAATGGAGTTGGAGCAACAAAGATTAAGAGATGAAGAGGAGGCTATGCAGAAAGAGGAAGAGATGAGAAAGGTAGCGGAATTAAAAGCTCGGAATGAGAAAATGGAACAAGAGAGATTGCAGAAAGAAAAAGAAGAGTAGGAGAAGATTTCTTCTACACCTCTTTTAGCAATGCCTCCTAGTACTCAACAGATAACAACTCAGCTAGATGCCCCTATGTTTCTCTAATGAAATCTAGACAAAAGACAATAGGTTCAGGCTCAACTAGTGACATGGGATGGCATGATAAAAGAAGTGGATAAAGTAAATCCTAATAAGAATCCCTAAGCCATTCACTTGACAAGACTCACTAATGATGGGGACTTGGTGGTAGACATTGCAACCCTAGTAGCTTATGAGGATGAGAAGGAGCCGCAAGCTTCATATTATCAAGTAAGCATGATCAATATGGGTAAACCAACCAGAAATCAATAAATAAATCTCATTGATATCATGGCCACCAGTACCAAGTCTAGAATGATTAAAGATAATCAAGCTAATGATGAGCTTAAGGCTCAGGTGGGAAAGATGAAAAGGTTTTTAAAGGAACTTTCTACTTCTACTGCTGAGCAACTAGCATCAACTAAAGTTCCTATACTGTTGAGTCGAAAGGAGGTGGATGAATTAACTTCCATGAAAAGGAAAGCAACTTGGTTTGATAGCTAGTTTGATGATTTTAAGAAGGATATTGGAGAACTTCCATAGGAAGGATACAAGAAATATGAAGAAGCTCTTAATATTCTCGATGAAATCGAAGAAAAGACTAAATAATGGTGGGAAGAAGGAAAAAAGTATAGGAAGTACCTGAAGGGTTTGAGAATGAATGATAAAACACCCAAGGAAATGTTGATCCAGTTAGGAATTTTAGGTGATGAAGATCTTGAATACCTTAAGAAAGTTGTTAGAATCACTACCTTTAAATTTCAAGTACTTATTGAACATAGAACAATTCTCCTCAAATCTCAATATGACATAAGGAAGTATACATGTATATTTGAGGAGATCATTACACAAGTTACTAGTGAAGATTTCCCTCAAAATGAACAATGGAATTTGTTAGAGGAACTCAATGGTAGTTGGGGTAAATGTTTAGAATAGCCGATTAAAGAGGGTGATGGACCTGAAGGGACTGTCTTTGACAAGCTAATGAATATAAGGTTTGAAACTCGATGGGATGCAAAAGATATTAGTCAAATGCGAGGAACAGTTGCCATGGCTGCTAGAGAGTTTGAGGAAGCAAAGTTAAAGGTATATTTGATTGACAATCCTAATGAAAAGGTTTTGAATGAGTTCTTCAACAACTATGATGAATTCCATGGATTCCCAAAAGAGATTGGTAAGAAATGAAGGAGAATATATATTTTTTTTAAAAGGAATAAAGTCAAATAGTGTCAACCATTTCTAGGTGCCTTGTGGATAGCAACACTTCTACATTAGTTTTTGGATGAATGGACAACTCTAGATCAATTTTTGTGGGCTAGAGATTGGGCATAGTGATCAACAGTGGGAAAATTAGTAACTCCTAGTCAAATTTTGACCAAATTGGCATAAGGCGTGCTTCCTAGCTTCAATAATTTAAACAAAGAGAAGACTCATACTTAATTGGGGGCACCCCTATAATTGTGGATTTGGGCCCCAAATTCGTGGATCATGATTTTTGATAGGAGAGATTAATGTTAATTCTTTCTATAAGTTACATTTTTCTCTTCATTGTAAAGGTTGGTTGATTGAAGTCAGATTGGCTACCTAAAATTAGACATCTTATTTTTATAGCTTTATGCAATAGTTAAACAATGTTTATAGTTTTTTTTAATGCAAATGGTTAGTTTTCAGAAGTTTAATAATTTAGTGATGATAAAAATAGACTATGGTTTTCCATATTCTAGTGAATCTTGTTGTGCATAAATGTTTCTTACAATTGGTGAAAATCAATAAGAGACTGAATTCAAAGCTATATGTTGTAACAATTATGGATGATTTTCTTGTTGTTTATTGATTTGTGAATCTTGATGATGAACTTGTGGTGTTTATTATTGGAAAGTTCTAAAAAAGGGTGATGATGAATGGTGTTACAAGTATTCAATCTGCACTATTGATTAACTTGATTTCATGAACTTTCTGAATTACTTTGTTTTACAATTTCATCTAAATAAGAAATGTTGATTACAAGAATAGCATGTCTAAATTGAAGGAATATGTGTTCATGTCTTGTTGTTCTAATTCCCTGATCTATCCTTATCTATTTATTTAAACCCCCCCACATGTTAAACTACTTTGTACTATCTAGTTTGTTATATTGTTGCATGGACCACTAAATGATGTAACATAGTTGAGAACCAACTACATAGACCTTGGAAGATGGGTGGTTTTAGATTAGTTGTCTTTTTTCAGGAGAAATAGAATTACATTTTTGTGTTACTTTTGACCATTAACATCCATATAACTTTGAATTCTAGGATTTGATCCAATTTGTACATGCACATTTTTCAGTTCCCCTACAACATTGACCTCAATTTTATCAAACTGTATAACTTTGTTATGAGTTTCAACTGGGGTTAGGCCCAACTTTTTACAAATAGAGAATGGAATAACATTACCTAAGGTTTCAGAATCCAATAGAAGTTATGTAAATTCTTCCCAAAAATTCTTAGACTCAAAAGGAATGGTGGTGTCCCCATCTTTCCTCTACAAGGAGTTGCATTCATGTCAACAACTAGAGTCACCTTTGTCTTTCCTTTCAACTGATTTTCCTCATCCAAGGCCTTCAACACAAGTTTGCGTTCAGTGAGAAACCACTTAAAAAAATCAAATAATGATAATGAAGTCATCTGTTTGTACATTTCTAAAATAAGATCATATTCTTTACCACCATTATATTGTTGTCTAGGAATGAAATCATAGTTACCTTTGCTTGGAAACTCAGGTGGGCATTTTGGTTGAGGTGGATTGTTATTTGATTTTTTGATTTTTTATTAGGGGGAACCATATTTTTGGTAGGGGAAGATGTGGTGAATGGACCCTTATTTTGATTTGTCTGAAAATGACCTCCCTTGGCTTGAAAAGCCTAGGCATCAAATGTATTCACTTCTGATTCATTTTCTCCTTGCATGGGAAATTGATATTCTTCTTCATATGTTTCAAAGGCCATAGTGTTATCAACCGAACCACCACCTTTGTTAGGATTACCCTATGGTGATTGGGAATCAGCTTGTGCCATCTTAACAATTTTTCTACCTTCAGCAGTTAACTTCAGAATGTGTAGCAGTATCATGCAATCTGCACCAATTAGTCATGAAGTTCAAATCTGCAATGTTTGTAGTATACATGGTTTATCTTCATTGGATTGATAGTTATGGGGAAATCCTCCATTGTTTGGTCTAGTGTTCCACTTCCTATTGTTATTGGGTCTTTGGTTGTATCCCCTATTATGGTTTTGATAGTTTTATTTCTAGAAGTTTTGATTTTTAAAATTTCTTTGATTTTGGTTGGAATACCCTCCCTAATTTTGGTACTATTTTTTATTTTTGTTTTGAGGGGGGTTTGGTGAGTTCTTTCATTTCAAAAATTATGTTTTATGTCCATCTTAAAGATAATTTGAAAGTTCAAGAACTAAAAAGTACATTCTAAGTGATCTCATAAACCATAGTTGAATTTGTGACATATTAGATAAAATCATTTTTCTCCTTAAGGGTCTATCTATCTTAGGGTGAATGTATTCATCATTCAAGTGAATAATCAGTCTCAATGCTGTCATGAGGTCCATCGTAGTTTTAAAACTAGATTTTAGATTGTTACATCTAAGTATTAAGCAAAAAGATAAGAAAATAATTGCTTCCAAACAAAGCCAATGAAAAAGAAAAAGAAAACGAGTAAATCAGAAAACTTGAAAGTAAGCTCAATATTATAACAATTATTCAAGTATCTCTATTGGGGTTATGGATACCTAGCTGGCAGTAGAGTAATGCTTTGAGAGAACTAGAGGTATCTCCATTGGGGCTATAGACGCTTGGCTAGCAGTGGAGCAATACCTAGGATATCATTGCATGATAGCTAAAATGACTCACCTCATGTGGCTTGAATCTTAAAGCAGTTGTTTCAAGGATAGGTAAAGTCTTTAAGGAAAATATGAACCACTAATGTGTGCACTTAGATTCAAAGTTGTTATTTTGATTCACATTATTAGATTCCAACTCAATCTTGTTTGTTGCAACTGATCATGCTCAAGTTAAGAGGTTCATAAAATAGAGGTTCTGGGTGACTGACTTCTTTAGTATCTTGAAAATGGGTAAACCATTTTCCCAGTCAAGTCACCAATTTTTATGCCTTGCATAACCACCCCTTTTTTTTGTTTTTGGTCAAAATGGGCCCCACTCTGTTTGTTTTATCTTTGGTATTCTTGTTTAGGCTTTGGGAGTTATCTTCTTCCTCCTAAGTCCTTGTTTTCCTTTTTTTGTCAGGTTCAGGTTTCAAACTATCACTGGAACTTGTTACTTTCAAAAGTTTAAGTTCCTATTTTCATTTCAATCTCAACCTCCACTTTCTTCCTTGTGTATTGTGAAGCATTTTTTCCTTAATCATTTTGATTTTTGGATTGTATAATGTTTTCAGTTTTGGGTGTGCCCACGCTCAAGTAGAGTTATTAGAAAGATGTGCAACGCACCACATGGTGCCTGCACAACTTTCATTTTTCGTCTCCCTTTCGAGAGAGTTTGGAACACATGTTGGATCATCGGGGATTTTCAAGGGAGCTATATTCATGAGCTCAAAATTCTTCACCTTTTTGACATGTCACCTCTTCGTTGTGGGTGGATTGCATCTCCTACAGAGTGATATCTTTTTGGGAGTTTGACGGAGCTGGCTAGCATTTTTTATTTCTTGATTTTTGGGATGGAAGCTTTGAGTTAGTGCCTTTGGGTGATGTGATCAATCAACTAGACCTTTTTTCTAGGCTATTTTTTTAGGATTTGATCATTTATGGGCATCTATATTTGCTAAATATCTAAAAAACATCAATGCAGAAGCTAAGGATTGATGAGCAAAGATCATTATGACCTAACCAAAGATCGACGATCGGATTTTGTTCCATTAACTATCAAACACCTGGTAGTATTGACTTTTGTGTTGAGGCGGTGTTTTCTTTTTATAAAACTATATAAGGAGGGAGATGACACAATGAGGGGTTGGAATTTCAAGTTTCAGTTTCCTTGGCTAAGGAAAGTTTCTTTATTATTCTTAGGATATAGAATTATTTTCATAAGCACAATTGCAAAGCTACTTATCTCTAGCATGTTATATCTTTTAAGGTCTAAACGATTGTTAGATTGGCATCTGACCTTTGTTTTAAATTTCATTTGATATTTAAAGTACAAACTATTGAGGAGAAATTATTGAGACTGTGCATCGTGCTACCACAATAGTGGTTTACAATTTCTGGGAGATCCTAATTTTTGCTGAAATCACATAATTCTAGAAAATATAATGATTTAAGCCTTGAAATGTTCCATTTAAAGGATTCCAATTGAAGAGGGTTTGATCAAACCACCTTAGACCAAGCCCCTTTGGATAGAACCCTGCTAGTTTTAAACCATACCTATAACGGAGTCTCCTTTACACCCATCAAAATGCTGATAAAAAACCACTTTTGATTTACCTTTTGGGGGATCAAATGAATTCATTTTAAAAAAAAATTTTTGAGTTTGTATTCCTTATTATAAACTTCCAAAAAATTATAATTTTAATAAAATTTAATTTGATTATTATATTTATTTTTTATTTCTTGTGAATGTAGGTTTTTCACCAAAAATCAAGCTCTTTGTTTTGCAAATGTGGAAAAATAGAAAATTATCAAAAAAAATTTTGAAAAATATGAGTGCACCAGATATTGAAGTCCTTGATCCAACAAAAAAAGAAAATTGAATTTCAATACATACAAAAAAATTACGCATTATACGGTCGTGCTATGTCTGAATTGTAATTAGTTTGAATTTGAAACTTGATTAAAGAAAAAATATTTAATAAAAAACTATCTAACCAAGTGGAAGCACTAGATATCAGAGTTACAAATGTAAATTTAAAATAATTATAATTTTATCTTTCATGGAGAAAAAATTATGTGTTATACGGTGAGCATCACTTTTTAAAAATGTTGTTTTCTGGAAAAAACTAGTTTTCGAGGGAGATGGAAAAAGAAGTGCAATATGATTCCAAAATTTTTGAAAAAAATATATTTAGAATCTATAGACAAAATTTCATGAAACTCTAGTTTGCATCATCTTCAAATTCCTCATGGTTTAGCTGCTATAGGTACTTGAAAGTGAAGATTTAGTTAAAAAAAATTATTTCAGTGTCCAATTTGGCCAAAAATTGTAAACCACTATTGTGGGATCACCTGCATGTATGGCCATTTTCAAAAAAAAATTCTTAATATTACTTTTTTGAATGAAACTCTATGTCTTGCAAGCTGAATCTAAATAGTTTAAGTAGCTGATTTCCATGTTGTATGCTCGTATGGTAGAATAGTAACATGTGAAAATTGGATTATGTCATTGGACTTCTCTGCTTTTCTGAAGGGTTTTTGTTTTACTATATTATGTTGTATTAGGAGAGAGAGCTTATGCAATTTCTGAATGTTCTTTCTATACCCTTAGAAATTTTTATGTTTGATCGGACCTTTAAAAACACTACTTGTAGGAAGATTTGAAAGTCTACATTGTACTTGTTATCCTTTGTTCTTCGTTCTCTTTCAAAAAATGAAGGGTTGTGGGGTTATTTGTCTAATTATATCAACCATAGAAATGGTTGGGTTTGAAATGTTGTAAAAGCGTTGGTGTGTCACCCTTTTCATGTTTTATATTTATATTTCTTTTTACCCTTTACTCGAAACCCCCAAAGAAGAGTCAACTTTCTATAAAAATCTTGAAGGTATTTAGTGAGGCACAAATTGATCCCCCACTCACCAAATTTTCCATAAGACTATCGAAGAGGCACAAGCTTTGATGATCAACAATTATTTTTATGGCATGCCGATGGGACAAGAAGTTTTTTTAACACATGATTAGAAGTCAAAAATATTTCTTGAATTAGGCTAAGGAAGGAAACTGGAAGTTTCATGCCCAAAGTCCAAAAAAGAGCATCTTCAAGAGGCCACTTCCAGTACTCTGTGTTACATGCCTCAACACCTAGAAGGAGAAGACTTATTGGTTCTATATCACCTATAAGGAGCAATAGAGAAAGAAGTGAGAGCCCCATCTTTAGAGCCTTATCTACTCTGCCTGGAGGCTTAAAATTCCAAATAAGAATAACTATATATCTTATTCTTAGGAATATTTTCTCTATGGTTCACGTACCTCCCCCTGCTCCTAGAAATTTTGTAACATGGGATAGTGGTAGTCATCTACAACCACACACACCCCCAGATGTATGGCTTGCTATACCCACTAATGCCCTCAAGGCTATTCCAAGATTCTCCAAAGAAGACTTCAAAGCCCCTTCTAAACACCTTCAAGACATAGCGGAGGTATGTAGGGTACTTAACATATCGGATGAGAACATCGCTTTGAGGTTGTTAGCTACCTCTTTCAAGGGAAAGGCCTAGGATTGGTATTCATCTTTAGCCTTGGGCTCTATCATCTCTTGGGATTAGCTTGGAGAGTGGCTTTTTGAACGCTTCTTAGAGAAAGGATACCACTCTTCATTGCTGCAACAATTAATTACCATGAAGAGAGCTCTGCAGGAAGCCATGAGTGACTTTAACACCAGATTTCACAAGACCTGGCAAAGGATTCCTATGACTGCTCGACCCTAGGCTGCGATGGTGTTCATGTTCTATTTGAAGGATTTTAATCTGGACATAGTAGTTATGATAGCCTCTATAGGAGGAGACACCTTTCCTAATGCATCTGAGATGGTTGTACATGCACAAAATAGTCTAATTGATGTTGGGAAGTTTCTGCCTCGACCTCTAATTCCAGTATTTTTGGAAATCTCATATGTCCCTCAGGAAGAAGCTACTCCAAGCACTTCCACTGCATAGTTGGTGTCAGTTTCTCCGCAGTCTATGTATGTGTATCTTTTCGCTCAAACAAGCATGCCAAGCTCTTCCTCAATGGTGGCAGATATCAACGACATGAAGAATCTCATGTGGAATTTCGATAATGAGTTGGTCCTCATCAAGCGAGAACAAGCGATGCCTCTGAAGTAGACAACGTAAGCCTATGGCAGAGGAATTCCTTCTTATAAGTAGAATCCATACCAAGGATCCTTTAGAGGAGGAGGTCAATAGACCACCTCTACAAATCAGATAATTCTAGTCACCATGCCATTGCAAATGGTTAAAGATAGTATAGGTAAGCAGTTAATCCTAGGCTAGAATAATTTGGCAGAAGATGAGAATGTAGGGTGCCTCTCATGCAACGATAGTCATATGCCATGAAATTTCCCAAGAGAGAATATGCAACAAAGAATAACAGAACAAAGAATAATAGAACAAAGAAGCAAGGGGGTATGTGTAGGATCATCATGGAAAAAACATGCCCTTAAGTGGCAAAAAATTCAAAAAAATCAGAGTTAGGCAACTTGACATAAAAATTTGAATAAGTTATCTATATTATTTCAAAAATATGTAATAATAGAATTTGTAGCAAATTGAATTTAGTTTCTAAAATACTAGGTTTATTTAATATATATATATATTGGTGAAAATTTGAATTTTCAATGCAGTAGTACTTAAATTTCAGGGAAAAAATAAGAAGTAGGTGTCTGTCTAACCAACCTAACCACAATAAAATGATAATATTTTTTTATAATATTTTAGACATAAGTAGAGGAATCATGTCCGGATGTGATGCATATTATTTTGTAATTTTTTTCCAAGTAAATAATTAATTATGATTTTTTTATTACAACTTTTAAAAAATATAAAAACTCGTATGTCTAGCCACCTTAACTTGGTCAAAACTTCATGAAAATATTTTTTTCTTTTTTTAATACTATAGTATGAGAAGCATAAAATGTGATGCATGTTTTGGATTCCAAAAATGTGATATCGTTTCAAAGCTATAGATTTTTTTCAATTAGCCTATCAATCAGGACTTTAGTCGTAATTCAAATAGAAAATGAATAATAATTATTTATTAAATTCATAGTAAAGCATAATTTATATTGGTGGAAAGCTGAGAATCACCTTTAAAAACCCTTTTCATTTCATCAATTTTGGGTAAAAAAAGGGTCATCAACCACATACCCTACAAATACCCATCATATCGCCACTTTTTGGCCCATCATGATCCTGCACATACCCAAGGGTTTGCTTTCAAACACAGACGAATACGAGTCTTTCGAAATGGGAAATGCTCGCTTTAGAGCACAAATGCAAGGAATGTCCCTGCAACAAGAGCTGGATATTGCACCTGACCAAGCTCTATTTTCTTGGATGGAGGAAGAAGATGCAGTGTTCATGAACCATCAATTTTGAAGGAGCTCTATAGGATACTCTTGCACTCTTAAGATCTTTCACCTAAAAGGAAAGAGATAAACCCTCAAAATCAAGGTGGTTCACTCAATCTAATGTATCTATGATGTGATTAAGGTTAAATGAGATGATCTAAATGCAACTAAGTAATGAAATTGACCGATTATGAATGCAAAACCTATTGAATGTGCAATGTTTGAAAACACAATGTGATATGCAGAAAATGCAATGAAGAAGTAAACTAATGCAAACAAAACATATTGCACTAGGGAATTTGATGATGAATCTGGAATGTCCTAAATGTTGAAAAAAAATAATGAATATCATCACTGGGACTCATTCGCCACTGATGGAAAATTAGTCCTATTTCTCGAAAAGACCCCTAAAAATTGGTTTGTGACTGTCGAGATCCAGAATATGACAAAATCTAGTTTTCCAACCTTAAGGTGGGACTCATTCACCACTAAGGGAGAATTATTCCTCTCCTAATTTTTTGTGAAATTAGGGACCAATTCTATAGCACCAGATTTGTACTTATCTTCTTGTCAGGTTAACGTAGACAAATGTGCAGAAAATAGACTGTAGGTTGTCTCCAAGCTTGAAATAGGGTTGATTTGACTTGAAATACTTTGTTGACTTCTTGACCACCTTTCAACACCTAATTTCTTGATAAATATGCATTCACAAGTCTGCAAACACACATGAAAAAGGGGGAAAATGGTTAAGGGTTAGGTTATATGGATTTGCCTTAGTCAAATCCCACTTTGGTAATCAAACCCTTAATGAAGAAATGGAATGAAATAGGAAAGGAAAGATGAACAAACAACATACAAATATCCTAAACTCACCACAACCTTGTTGAATAAATTTGAAGATATCTCAATGGATGCTCCAAGATGCTTAATTGATGCTTGATTAAATGATGCAAAGTGCTTGAATGGATGATTGAATGCTTGAATGAATTATGAGATTAGGATATGTAAAATGAGGAGAAAAAAACTTATTTATACACACTTGTGCCTTAGTAACCCAATAATACCTCATCATAGGCTGACATAAGGTAATTTTCAATAAAAACCCGAAAGAAAATTTGAAATATTTTGAATTTGAAGCCAAGAACTGACTCATTCGCCACCCATGGCGAATGAGTCCCACCTTGGAATTGTAAGTGGCTATCAGGAATTAAGTTACATTTAATGTTATTTGTTAGGTTTACATTCAAAAATACACTTAATTAAGCCTTATGAGTGCATAAAGGGGTCAAGTAAAGTATAAGAGAGGTATAAATAGTGAAATTAAGCCTAGAAAAGTGTGAAATCTTGTTACAAGACTTTACAACACTTCAAAATAGGACTTGATAAGTGATGAAAATGTAATTTTTAGGTGAATTGTAATGAAAAGAGTCTAAAAAACTATAGAAATGTGTTACAACACTTCACAACACCTTCACAAAATGCCATAATTTGAATTTTTAGGACTTAATGTGAATGCATAAGTCTCATTACAACATTAAATCAAAGAAAAATAGATCAAGCATCATGAGAGAAGGACCTAAAAGA